>JAUZSX010289752.1:0-14347 GCA_034780655.1 Idiosepius hallami
GCATTAAAAATATAGAAGTATACAAGTGGATATTACAATAACTATATATATATATATATATATATATATATATATATAAAGAAAAAATAAGGCTATTTCAATTTGTCCAAATAAAGATTCCTTTTAAGGAAAAATAAATGGAAGTCAAAATAGAATGGAAGAATTGTCAGAAGACAAAATCTTGCTTTTGGAAGATTTGGGTTTCTTTTTTTTTGTTTAAAGATTTTGATAGCAATTTTCTATAAAGAATGAAAACTAAAGAATAAAACAGAGAAGAAATAAAAAGAGAAAAATCAAAAATAAAGGATTTTGCCAGGAAAAAAATGAAAGCTGGAAAAAAATGTTATATATTTTCTCTCTCTGAAGAAAAGAACAGAAATACTCAACAAGAAAATAAGGATAATTATAAGGAATTAATAATAATAATTAATAAAATAATAATGAATGAGCAAATATTCATCAGAGGTTTGTAAAGATTCACTCAGAAGACAAAGAACCCTCCCTCCAAAAAAATGTGTAGTAGAAAAATGTTACATCACTAATGCAATAAGAGAATACTATGTATTATTTATAGTATTCAGACTATTGTCTTCATATTTAATTAATAGTTGGGTGATTAAACGTCAGGTGATGAAAAGTCAGTCAACCCAACAATTATGTTTCCTAATATGAAGCTAAAGATTCATTTCAAATTAGGAGGACAAAAAATGTTTCAATTATTTTTATTTCAAATGATTGAATGATTAGTTTTAATTAAAATTTTAGAAGCTTCTGTTATTTATTTATTTAATCTACAAACATTAAACCAACAAATCTTGATGTTTTAGTGAATATGAGAAGACATGCAGAAAACTTCAATGAATAATCATATAATTTTCATATTATAATCATTGTTCGATCAGAACAGTGGAAAATGTCCCAACACCATGTTCTTATCTTTGCTGACCTCAAAAGCAGTTAACAGTAGGAAAGATGTCAGTTAGCCAGCCAGCCTTCCACTTTTGACCGTCCCAAAAATAAATCAATAAGAATAAATATTTGTAGTCAGTGCAGATCAACTCATGCCTAATATATTGATCAAGAAATTCAGTTTAGAGCTTTTGATACACACCTAAAAATTTACATCCCTGTTTCATTAAAAGGTCAAAGCAAATTTAAAATCAATTCTTAAGAAACAAATAACATTAAAAAAGTTATTCTTAAAAAAAAACACACCATAAATACATCTCTTATAGAAATCCCTATTTGACAACCCCCAAAGCCATTATTTTTGTCCCCCTAGAAATATCAGTGTAAACCCTTGGCATTGATGCATTCAATCTAATTTTGAAAGAAAAATACTTTTTTAAGAAAGTTTAATTTGTAGAATACTTGCTAATATTTTTTAAATTGGGAAGTTTGTCTACGTGAAAACATTTTTAACCTTATAACACATTACACAATTTAGCAGATCAGAAAAAAAAAGGCTCAGATTGAAGTGATTCCAAGCATTCACTTTCAGCAGCCCCAGGCAGATGAGGCTCATTAACTTGGGAGAGTAACTCATCTAGCTTTCAGGATAACACAGATTTAAAAAACCAGCATGGATGATACTTGTAAATTCATGGAGCATAACTCCTCTAGGGTTAGAGTAAAACTGACTACAAAAGCCCAGGGATATAATGAGCATGTAAAACTGGCCTTGTGCCTAACTTGGTTTGGTGCTTGATCAAGTAGATATATCAAAGCACTGAAGTTTCTGAACACATACCATCAGCAGAGTGGTCTTTTGATTCCAATTCTTGGTATTGCCCTACATCCACACCCTTGGAGACTGATATGTATTATGTATGTCTAAATGTATAGGTATTTATATAAATAGTTATTTATGAATATTGGCACCCAAGGGTGTGGAAATAGAGAATTATCCAATACTCTAAGAAAATGGAAGCAAAAAAAATACCTCATGTCATTCACAAATATTTTTTTTAATCAATTGACATATTCCAAATCCTTGTTCCTTTGTAATTTTATATTTATAATTGGATTATAAGCTTAAAATGGAATAAATCCCAAATTAAGACTTAAAATGAACTTTATTTCTGTTATTCATTAAAGAAAATAAAATGTAATATTGAAATAAGATTACGAAATCACTAGAACAGAAAACATTGACTTCTTAACAGAATATTTTTTAAAATCAATTCTTGTGTAAGTTTCATGCATTAGTTTTAAAAGCCATCATTTCTATTGATTAGAGTTGTATCTACCTGGAAATACCTTGAAAGTCAAATGAATTTTTGTTTCCTTAATAAGTTGTTTCAAAGACTAACTGAAAGGTCAGATTATCGCTCTGCATGATTTTTATGCAAGTGAGATTCTTTAAAAGCAGTTACATTTTCAGTTTAGAATGAATTTCTTCTTTTGATATATGGAAACTCTAAAATGTTAATGATTGCAAAGGCATGGTATTTAGAGGAGCAACAACAACACAACACAAGGAAGTTTACAATAAATCAACATTGAAATGAAACTATAATAAAATTATGAACAAAATTCAACTAGAATCATCATGATAATATTTTAATATTAATTCATTGTCTTATTCAAATCTAATATTCGGAGAGCACAAATCCAATTTACCTGACCATGAAGGAAGTTTTGAAATTAGTTATTATTGTCAATCCTGAAACTCAGATAATGGATCGTTTTCTTATGTCACTTCCTCCAAGAAGTTTGCTTTAAACAGTCTGAATCATAGAATCGGAGAGTCACTTTGTAACACATCAATTGTTCTTTTGTCCATTGGGAAGGCAGTCAGACTTTGGAATCGTAATATGCAAGTTCAAATTCTAGTCATTCCATTAGCATTAAGAATTGGACCAATACACTTAGGTAATACAGATTAAGAATGGGCAACAGAACTTGTCTTTTGGAACTATTTCAAAAAATAATTTTTGACACAATAACTTGTCTTGATTTGAGTAAAGTAAATTTTGTTGTTGTTGGTTAAAAAGTTAACAATAAAATTAAGCAAAGCTTGAATGATGAATGGTTGCTTGGCCTCATTTTCATTTCAATATAAAAATAAACATTTTATAGCCATTCATCAAATCTCAACATAGATTTTGAAGAGATCACCATGAAAGGCATATTAATAAATGTAACAATCTTCATAAAAAAAAAAAGAAATTGAAACTATAATGAAAAGATTTCAAAAATAATTGCTAAATATTAAAGGAAATTTTTTTCCTCTTCTGTTTTTGTCTTTCTTTAGTTTTCAATAGGAAATGATTTCCTTTATTTTCCTGTCTTCAAGGCTGAAAGGAATTTTGTTTTTTCTTCTTTCTATTTTACTTTAAAGTAATTTATCAAGAAAATGAAGAATTATGGAATTTTTATTCTTCATTGCACTTTATTAATTAGAGAGGATATTTTTAATTATTCTCTTCTTATCTCTCTACCTAAATAGATAACTAGGTTACTTTGCTAGTTTATCATAAATTAACAACTTTTGCTCAACAAAATGTTTTTTATAGAGTTCAAAGGTTTAGTTAAAGTAGTCATCAACGACATCCAATATAACTTCTAGAGGGGAACATTAAGTAAATAATGTTCTTTTCATTTTTTAAATACAATCTATAACACACTGCATTGCATCATATCAATATCAAAATTGAGTTATTAAATATTGACTTTTATGGGATTCGGTTTTAATTCAAGTTTTTAACTTGGTATTCAAGAAATTGTTTCATGTATTATTACATTACTGGCAGAGATACAGTTGAGGGGGAGTAGTCTTCCCAAGGTGAGAGTAAAGGAGAGGTGAAACAATGTCATCCCAACAATTTTTTTTAGTCAGACTAAGGTGCATAAGTAGTCTGGAAATAGGAATTATTTATTATATATTATTATGTAATTATGTGATCATATGAGAGAGCTTTAGTCTGAGGAAAAATCTAATTTTTATAAGGTTTATCTTTATTTGACATGAGGTAACCAATAAATCTCCTGCGTTAACTCCCACTTCGAATAATAAATGCACATCAAACATATAATGGGGTGTTTATAAATGGGGTTTTAAACAATTTTTGGATCTATTTCAGAAGTGTTGCATTTAGCATAGGCTGATGTTGGTATCAGTGAGGGGATATTTGATTGGACCACCCCAGGTGACATTTACTTAAACTACACCACTGATTTTAAACACTAAATGTGCTTTCTTCTACATTAGAAGTAAATGCAGCAGTAAATACCAGACTGGCAATTTTTATCAATTCAAAATCTACACAGAACGCAGGATTCATTGACAAAATCCTATGACTGCCCAAGGCTCGAACAAAACCTCTTCCATTTTTTTGGTAGAATTGTTGTTCATATTTGATTTGTTATCTTTATTCTTCATCTAAAAGCCTAAGTCGACTGTAGTCAGTGAAGACACACAAGTTTTTTTACCCAAAGGCATATGGATTTGAAAAAAAAACAAAAAACAAAGTCTATTATTCTTAGACAAAATTCCAATCTGTTTTTTAAGGCTAGCATTTTAAAGACAGCAAAGAAGTTGATTTCTTCAATAGGAAAGTCAATGTGTTTTTAACCTAATCCTCAGGTTTTCTTTAAACTTTCCTTTAACTTTCTTTTTCTTTTATTGATCTCATTTTTGTTTTAACTGTAATATATTTCTTCATAAGTAACCTGAATGGTCTATCAACATCATCTGAAATTTCTCCAGCAGGATTTAACGACTCGTAGAAATTATTTAGGGATTGTTTAGGGAACATAACTATTTCATGATAGATTAAACTTAATGCTAGGACAAATTTACTTTAAGTTGATATTTGGCAACTAAATAATTTAGTTTACTAACCAAAACAAAAAAGTTACAAACCAAACCCATGAAATGTTATTTCATTTTAATGTTATGATTAAACCAATCCAGGGCTCTACAGACAAATTCACCTTGAGTTGACCTTTGACAACTAAACATTTTCATATACTAGCCAAATAGAAAAGTCACCAGCCAAACCCTTGAAATGTTATTTCTCTCTAACGTTACCAATAAACCAATAATTCAAAACTTAGTCAATGATTAAGAAAGTTGAATCAATTTCACTTTGAACTACTTTTTCTTCTGTATAAAAATTTGTTGAATGTAAGGCTTTATACCTTTCCCACAGATATTATTTCAAATACAAACACATACAGAATGACTGGGATTTGAAATTGCACGTTACAGTTCCAAAAATCTACTGCCTATCCATTACCTCAAGTGGAAGTCCCTACTTTTAGGGTTTGCAAGTCATTGTTATGAATCAACAAGGATTATTTATCTATTACACATTTCACTACATATAAGAATCAGATCTGCCGATAAGTTTAATGCAAAATGATTTCCTTTGTTTACGTTCCATATAAAATATGACTTCAAATAAACCAATTCATTCGTATATTTCTTTATTCTCTAAGTTAATGTGTTTTTGTTGGAAATCTCCATTTAAAATCATTAGGTTTTTCTGGCTTTGTGCTTTGATCAAAATTTATTTTGTGGTTTCATTTTATTTGTTCATAACCAAAAAGAGTAAACATTGTTGAACTATGTGCCTTCAAATGCTAAGACTAATTTTTAAGAGGGAGGGAAGAAAGGGATGCGTTTGGACAAAAAAGCTGTATTGTTAACATGTAAAAGATTTTGTTGAAAACAAAATAAAGTGGTTTTTTATAAAGGATTTAACATTAAATAATGTAAAATTTCTGCTTGGTTTTGGTTTCACAACAACAATAATAATAATTCAAAAATTAATAGAAATCTCTTGAGTTGTGAAAATAAACAATTTGTTTTTATTAAAAAGAAATATTTGAATACTTGAACCAGTTAAAAATAATACTTTTCTAAAAATTTTGTTTTTAGAAGACAAAACTTTGAATTCAATTTCTAAAAATATGTAACCATAATCTAATTAAATTTGTTGCTTAGAAATTGTATAAAACAAACTCCTAAAGTAAGAGTTGAAAGAATTAAAATGGATCATTTTTTTACAATTGGTAAAAAATTAAAAAAACAATTTAAAAAAAAAAAGTATATTTAATAATTTAGAACATTAAAATAAAATAATAAAAAATAAATACTAAATTCATAATTATAAGTTGGCTGCGCAAAATAATAGTCAAGTTCTACCTAAAGATTTGTATGTTGGTTGGTAGTTTGCTCGAAACAGAAGAAAAAACAAGCTATTAGAAAACCAAACCCCCAAAATTGCCATATTTCAGTTTGCAGAGGTTAATTGTTCACATGGTTTAACTTTGATCTGGTTTAGATATTTACAGAGTGAGCCAAAAATAAGTATAAAGTTATTAAACTTTTTTTATCTGTTTCTTTATATAAACCCTTTTATATGCTTTATAAATGTCTTGTGTTTTTACTAGCCACGTAGAATGTTGCGATGTTGGCTAAGGAGGACATTTTGATCAATTAAAATATTTAAAGGTTTCTGTCAAAGATTATTTTAGCATTCTTAAAATTTAAAAATAAATCTTCCTTTAGATCTTTTTTTTTTTTTTTAACTTTTCATAATTGTAAACCTACTTTTGGCCCACCCTGTAGATTCAATCTTTTAAAAATCAAATAAATGATATGCAGTCTATTTAAGTTGGTTCAATAGTCTTGGAATCCTAATAAAGTTTTTGTTCCAATATTTCTTCTATTCATTTAAGTGACTAGATACAATTAAGTAAAAAATAAAACAGAGCAAAAAAAGAAAAAACGAAAGTGAAGGAATTGCCAATCTGTTAGGATTTGATTTGCCGCTTCATTTCACACTTGATTCAAGTCCACTTCACAAAATCTTGCCAGAAACAAAAGGCTGAATATGAAGTGGCATCAATAGCAGAAAGATAACAACAATTAGATTTTACCATCAATCAGGCAATTGTCTCAGATGAAAGGGAAATAAATTGAACTTTAGTGCTTGGTCTCTACTAAACAAATAGCAGAGTAAATTGGGAGCCAAAACTTACTAGAATATAAAATTAATAATAATTTTAGGAAATATAAATCTAGCGATCTAGTCAAATAATACCATGGTAATAATGAAGTGGGGCTCTAATAATTACATTTCAATACAAATTGTCTATTACTATTGCTTCAATCATATTCAAAATCAAGGGAAGTAGACAAAGCAACTCTCCAATTGTACTGAAGTCAGTTTTGAATAACTGTTTTATGAGTTTAGAAAAATTCTTCAAATGAAATTGAAGACAAACACAATCATTTTATAATTTTGTTTTACAAATTTAAAAATTCTGGTAGAAAAATTTTTTAATTTAAGAAAATTATTAAAAACTGATAAAGATAAAAGCAATGCTTCTGGGATGGAGAAGTGTGAAATAAAAGCATTATAGTTGTATGAAATCAAATCTATAGCCATGTAAAATAACTTGAAAGTAACAATTCTCATAAAAGTAGAAATTTTTAGAATATTTAATTCAAGTGTGCACAAGCAATAGAATTTCAGATTTTATCTTGAAAGACCAACAAGCAATCTTGAATGAAATCTTTAATATTTCAGTTTTAAAAAAAAATGATCATCAAATGAAATCAAAATTGAATAGCTGTTCAAAAGAATTATGAATAAAAACAAAAACATTGGAAATATAGAAAGAAAAAGTAAAAGAGAATGAAAGAAAAAGGTTCAATTCAAATAAACTCTGGAATATGTTGAGATCAGAATTTCAGAATTCATGTTTAAAAAATAACATTAAACTAGATGTATGATGGATTTTGAAGTTACACTTTAAAATGTATAGAGAAATTTCAGAGAAGCTACGGTTGAAAATTAGTATTTTGGGGAAGTCCATATGGACTATTGGGTAGGCAGTCAGACTTTGGAATCGTAGTATGCGTAGGATGCAAGTTCGGATCCCAGTCATTCCATTTGTATTCATAAATGGAGTAATATCCTTGGAAAAGGTATAAATCCCAACATTCTCTCCAGCTATGGTTTAAATAGCGAACATTGTATTATTAAAAAAAAAATCTGTATGTATAAGATTATTGTTCTTGGCATTAAATGACCTAAAAATATTAATATGCCGTAAAACACAAACCTAACAAAAAAATTAGTATTTAAGTTATCTAGTGACTAACTTATCAACTGTTTTTCTCATTTAGCTCATAGTAGAGCATTTATTTTGTTAGTGAAAAAATAAAATATTTTAAGGTAAAAAAAAAAAATTAAATAATAAATATTTCATTGCTTTTCAATTGAACATCCAATCTTGGCTGGCAATAGAAATTTCTATTGTGCAATCAAGACAATGTTCAAAGAAGGAAGCCAATGCCACAATACAGATGCAGCAGATGTCAAAACAAAGACTTGGGCTATTATTAAAACTAGAATAAAGACTTTTACTCTTGCTAAAATTTATTAACAAACTAAATACACATTTAAGAAAAAAATAAAAGAGTTTATTTTTGGATAACATTATTTAAAAACATTGATAACAATAGTTTTAAAAGTCTTCTTGGTTGTTTTACAGCATATTAACCTATTTAGGCGGCGAGGTGGAGCATTAGTAAAAGCTCAGACAATGGAATCATATTTTGTGAGTTCAAATGCCAGTCAAAACCATTGCATCTACCTTTAGCTGCCTTCGGTAGGTGGGGCTCGTTAACTCAGGAGAGTACCTTATTTAGGTGAAGGGGAACACTGATTTCAAAAGCCCACAAGAGGTCCTCCATGTAGGGGGTTGAGCATAGGGCTAGCAACTCTTTCTCGTCAAAAGAGTATGCTATGGAAACAGCAAAAAATAAATTTGCTGTCAATTAATGCCAAAAACAATCATAATAAATTTTTTTTCCCAAACTTAGCTTTTGGAATAACACAATATTTACTATATAATCCAAAGCTGGGGGAGGGGAATGTGGGAATTCATACCTTTCCGAAGGTTACTAGTCCAAATGTGAATTTAAACATAATGACTGAGATTCAAACTGGTACATTATGATTCTGAAATCCAACTGCCTAATTGGAAATCTCCCAAGAAAGAAAATATTTAAAGTCATTTATTCCCAATAATCCTGGTGTCATGCTGTTGCGATGGGGGCACTCGGTGTGGAAGAACAGTGGATCAGGCAGCGGAGATCAAGAGACAGATGAGGAAAAATAAGGAATCCAAGAACAATAGCTTAGTCCCTTCCCACTTCTGTTCTACTTATGGTTGGGGATTTTTCACCAATATTGGCCTCATCAGTCATGAAAACTCATATTGCTAATTAAAGTCGGAAAATTTGTCATCCTCAAATTCGAGGGACAAACAAATAAAAATATCATCCAAAAGAATATACTTGTCATAAATTTGTAATTTACAGCTTCCCTTAAAATTACATACAGATTTATTCAAAACACAAAAGAAAACAATAAAAAAAAAAAAATTTCTCCCATCCATTTAGTGCCTGTTTAATCTTTATAGTTGGGGAGATAGCAAGGCAGGCCTTGGTTTGTCAAGAACCTGACAGCCCAATGCAACCTGTATCATGGACACCACTTGTCTTATCTCTCATGAACTGGGGTGAAAATAATCTGTGCCAAGAAAGTCATTGCACAGCCACAACCACCCAAAGCAACATTCGCAGCGATTGACACTCTACTTTACCCCTCAAATAAACGAAGGAGACAAGATGACATATATCCAATAATCAGGCAGAAATAAAAATTGATGAACCTAGTATCAACCAGTACAATTTTGTTGATCAATATTATAGATTAAAATTGTAGAATGTGTAAATTTTTATTGGGAAAAATATATTTGCTTGGATTTTATTTTTAACTTAAAAAAAAAGGGAAAAAAAACTTTTCAGTATATGGCAAATTTAGATTTAAAAAAAAAATAAAGCATTTCAAATAAAACTCAAAATGCTTTTTCTTTCTTTTTTTTAATAATGCATTAATACTTTAAGAGTATTAAGCTATTTACAGATTTTTGAATATACAGAAAATTCCATTGTAAAATCTTAAGTTTTAAGTCGTAAGTTTTGGTGCTTTTCCAAACAAACACAGCTAAAAAAAAATTGAAATGAAAATAAGGAGGAAAAAAGCTAAATTTTCAGTCAAGACTTCAGTGGTCGTTAATTAAAAGTTTTTAATACATTGTTACAAGTGACAGGCGATATTCTCATACAGAAATATGTTGGATATACTGAGTTCTGGAATTGCAGGAGGGTAGTACTACAAATAGGTAGAATGTTGAACTGGGGTTATCAGCAATTACAATTTAGTCTAGTGATTATTCATTATTATTTTATATAATTTAAAAATTATATCTTTAGCGATTATTGTTTTCAATTTTATTTAAATTTTAGGTTTTAATTTTTCCCTGTCTTTACACTTTTTTCAAAAATAGTTTTTAATTATTGTATTGTTTTTTGTTTTTTTTTAAGTTTTCAATTTTATTATGTTTGTGTTTTAATTTTTCCTTGATATTTGTTATTTGTTGTTTTTTTTTAAGTTTATGCACATGCATTCGCTTTGCTTTTCCTTATTTCGGTGAAGATTTAATACAAAGTTCATTAATAAAAAACATAAGTGTTTGTTTACTTCTTAATTTTAATCATGAAGAGACTGTAATATTTTTTACATTCTTTAACATTTGTATTCTTCATTGACGTTACACGATTAAATTGTAAACAGTGATAACCCCACTGCATGTTCTATTTAGTTGCTAGTGGGTTTGAGAGTACAACATCCTACCTATCTGCAATACTGTCTATAGGTGTTCACCAGATTGGCATCTACCTATTCAAGAATGAGTTAATTAAATCATTCATTTATGATTCTCTAATAAATATCTGACACAAAGAAATAAAATAACTTCTACTTACAATCAACCACTTTACTAAAGATCTTAACTAAAACCAAAATTATGCACAAAATATTAAGCTTTAAAATAATGATCTTAAAAAAAAAAAAAATTCACAACCTAACATAAACTCAAGAAGATTCAACCTAGTGACATATACAACAACATTTACATAAATACACAAACACAATTATAAACTGGAGATGGAGAGTTTCTAAAGATTTTTTCTACACAATAAATTATAATTTGCCATAATTGAATAATTTATATAAGAGAAGAGAAAGTGATATCATAGTATTTTCATTTCCCTTACTCAGACTTGTTGAAGCTTGTTCCTCTTTTTCACTTCTGTTGTTGTTGCTTTTTTCTATTTTAGAAATGATGCTTCATAAAATGTATTAATATAAATGAAAATATTACCATAAATGTGAATAGAATGAATTTTTCTGTGAGGAATAATTTAGTAATACTTTCTCTCTTTTAAAGATGAAATGTTTTGCTCTATAAATTGGAAACATCATAAGATTTCTTGTTTGAAGAGTGAATCTTGTAAAATTATGAAGATTCAAGGAAATATGAAAAAAACAAAACAAACTGAAATGATTAGAAGAATCAGGAATTTTGTGAAGATTTGATTTTGCCATCCACAGATTTGGTTCATGGAATTTCATTAGAATTGACGGAGGATAAATTCTAATTGTTTGCGAGTATTTAATTAATTCCTCAACGGATTACTGTTTTTCATTGGAATCAAATCTTATGAAGTACATTTAAAACAAGACAGATTTTTGGTCTTGAGAGTTACCCAAACAAAGTTATTTTTACTCTCAGAAGTAGAAGAAAAAAATTAACAGAATGTTTTTTTTTTCTTTTCATATAAGTTACAAACCTAGTTGTCCTGGTTTTGATATTTGGCTAAATTTTGAAAAATTGTTCATTTATCACGGGAAATACAAATCTGTCTTTTTGGCATGGAAATTACAAGATTATTCCCCAAAAATTTAATTTACCCAAATTGGGGTAATTTACCTCTGTTCCCCAACCACTGCTTTAGAAGATGATTAAAACTTTAATATGTTAACTGGAATAATATGATGTAAGGTTTTTTAGAATGACCTGATAAATTTTTTTTAGAAATCTTAATTCTTTCAAATGATATGATTTCATTTGATCTGATGTCAATTTTAGTTTCTTTCAACTAAGATACCCAAAACCCTCTTAATAATATAATGCCATCGCTCTGAGGATTGAAGGAAAGAAAAAATGTATTTGTCTAAATCCTAAAGCAGAAGTCAATAAATATATTGATTTTCAACCTTCTTTTACCTGCTCAGCCTTATTTCAATAAAATACTCAGTTCAGGAATTTTAGCTGCTGTTCTCAATTTTCTTCAAAACAAACATTACTCAACTTTTTAAAAATTTCATTTAATTGTTGATAACTCAAAATCTAAAAAACATTCGCCTGATAAAAATTTTGTCAATATAAATTATTCAATACATAGACTGTAGCTTGATACTAAAGCATTTGATCGTCCATACAATCTCAAGCATCTCAAACATCAAAAAAACTAATTTGGGATGTACACTTTGGACAGTGGATAGGCAGTTGGACTTCGGAACTGTATTACACGAGTTCAAACCCAAGTCATACGTTACGTTCGTATTTGAATTAATACCCTTGGGAAAGGTATGAATCCCCACATTCCCTCCTGCTATTGGATTGAACTGTGCATACTGAGTTGCTCAGAAAACTATGTGTGTCAAAAACATTTCTTAAAAGATGATTTTTTTCAATATTAAATAACCTGAAAAGGTTGATATGCCGTAAAATAAAAACAATGAAACAAAAGATTAATTGAAAAAAAACTTCTATTTAAATAAATTAAAATCAATTAATATTCTTTGTTGTTTTTCTAGAATCTATGCATGCTTCGATAAAATTTACTCACTATCATTTTAAAGCCTCTAACTGATTTCCAATTCTTTTTTTCTTCTTTTTTTACTAAATCATTCTTATTAGAAAATGCTGTTCTAGTTTTTTTTTCTTTTTAAAGAATCTCACAAAGTGCATCCTAAAATAGGAAATAGATTGAGCCTAAAAAAAATCTATCATCACTTGATAATTGTTTTAATTTTAATATAAACATTTTAATGACAATTATTGCTGTTTGATATTTGTTAATTGTCATACACACAAGGAAACCTGTAGCTATTAACAAATGTCTTCATCAATATTGTTAGAAATATAGAAACAGGTTTTAAATAAGGATAAATAATAATAATAATAATAATAATAATAATAATAATGATGATGATAATAATAATAATAATAATAATAAAACATCACCTGGTTTCACATACCAAACAAGAAAATTGTCAGTTTTAAAATCTTAACAAGCATTAAGATCTTGAATTTATGTTATCTTTACGGTTAAAAACAATAATTAAGGAAAAGTCCACTTTGATCAGTAGATAGGCAGTCGGACTTATGAATCGCAATATGTGTTTGGTTTCCACTTGTTCTATGTTCGTTCACATTTGGACTAATACTCTAGGGAAAGGGATGAATCCTCACTTTTCCTTCAGTTCTAAATATTGCAACTTGAGTTATCAAAAAAAAAACTATGTGAACAAAATAACATTTATCGAAAAATGATTGTTCTAGGCATTAAATGACCCGAACAGGTTAATATGCCATAGAAAATTTCTGAATGTTCCCCCAACAACCAATATTACTAAAAACTTTATTTTTGTTTATTAGACATGAAAAAACAAAAAAACAAAAAAATAATGTTTTTCTTGTTATTTATCAAACTTTTTTATTATTTTTTACAAAAATTATAAAACTTTTTTTAATGTTTTAATCTCAAAAAAAAAAAAAAATTGAAGAAAAAAGTTTTTTCATAAAAAAAAATTTAAGCTTAAAAATTGATCCGGAAATAAAAATCCATAGAAAAGATTTCACATAAGAAAAACATATTGGATTTTATAAAAACTTTTCGCACTTATCAAATAAAAGACTATTTTTAAGAAGCTTATAGTGAAAAATATTTTTAATGATTATTGATTTGAGGATTCTGTATGCATATGTATATATACACACATATGTGTATGTGTATCTTCATATGATAGACTTGTTTGCTATATTTATCAGTAAAGTGCTCAATATTGGTCTTAGGGTAAGGATAATTGATTAGCATAGATACAGAATCAATTGTCTTTGATAATGGCTGTCAATTTCTTGCCTGTGCAATATTTTAACCAAAAAGCACAAAGGTTACTGCAGTAACCTTTTTTGACTGAAAATTGTGCAGGTGGGAAACTGACAGACACCAAAGACTGTTCATTCTGTATCTATGCAAATCAATATCTATCTATCTAAATATCTATATATCTATATATATATATATATATATATATTTTTTTATTAAAAAATTAAGAAAAAAGAAAGAAAAATTTTGGATAATAAAATTTAATACTTATAGACAAGGTTTAAATAGGGATTTAGGGAT
>JAUZSX010289773.1:0-29122 GCA_034780655.1 Idiosepius hallami
TACCCTTCACCTACATGAGCTGCTCTCCCGAGTTAACGAGCCCCATCTGCCCGAGGCTGCTAAAGTGAAAGTAATGGCTTTGACTGAGATTTGAACTCGCGTAATAAGATTTTATAGTCCAAGCTTTTACCAATACTCCACCATTGCTCTTTCTTCACTAATTATTATTTGATTTTCCTTCTTACAGTTTAGATTATAGAAAAAAGTTCTATCAGATTTGTTCTTAAGATTTTTTAATGAGAGTATGGTTTAAAATTTTGATTCACAATATTTCATGAGGGTTTTTTTTTCTAATTAGATAATTCTCTTGTCTGTAAAGGCAATTAATATCAACTATAATATGAGCACATCTATTATATTATTTAAAGGAAAAAAAAGCTTAGATTTGTTTTGTACTAATACAGGCGTTTTAATCAACTTTATTAATTTGTTTCATTTACTGATACTTTAGCAGTTAGAATGAATCCATTTATTTACCTCAATTTTATGATTAATAGTAATGTATATACTATTTTTTATACACAATAAAAAGTAAAGGTTTACAAAACAAATTCAATGAATTTTACCTTTTAATATTACATTCATTTATTTACAAATTTATTTCAGACTAAATCTTGTGCATTATTCAACAAAACTTTCAAATAATTATTCTACCCGGTTATCAAAAATCTGGTTTGTATTCTTGGGTTTTAATAATCAAGCACATAAAAAAAATCTGTCGATGGTAGACCATCAGAATTCTAATATTAAAGTGATAAAGGCAGTGTGAGATTTCAGTCCTAATGCAGGCTACATATGTTAGCCTTTGATTTTCAGAGAATAAATCAAAATATATATATATATATATATTTTGATATAACACATATATATCAAAATCAATAACACAAGATGGTCTTCATTATATAGTATAGATGATTGTTTTTAAAAATATTTTTATTTTCATTATCATTTTTATAGAAAATTTGTTCCTAATTATAATTACATAAAAAAACCCTCTACAATTACATGCAGATCATTATTCTTATACAAAAATTTTGGTCGATTTTACAGTTGTCCACTCAAATCAAGATAAAAAAAACAGAAATGACCATAATTGTATTTTTCAACCTATGATAATACACTTATTTAGAAAAGGTAAAAATGCTGCTGCAAAACCTATTATACATACAGTGAAGGTGTTGTAGTCTAATGGATAGCATAGAGAAGATTTGCAAAATTCAAAAAGCTGAGAAGAGGCAAGTAGTTATCTGCAACTTTTAAGGTTATTTAAAATAGTTTTTATCATCAAACATTAATGCCAACTCCGATATCCTGAATAGAATGTTCTAAGAGATTCTAGAACTTCAATAAACACAAATTCCATTTACTTTTTCTTGCCAGGCATCTTCTGTTATAAAGTTGTATTAGTGCTGACTTTGAGAATGGTTAGAGAACAGTATTAGATTATTTGGAACTTATCTATTATCATTATTATTATTATTATTATACATACCATATTCCCAAATTTGACAAGAATTTTCCAATGATAAAGAAATAACACTCAAAATTTGTTTATTCAACAATAAAGATTCAAATAAAAATTCAAATATTCTAAATAATACTTGTCAAAGTTTCTTTTTAAATAAACAGTAATTTAAATTCCAACTTTGATTATTATTTCTATAATTGAAAACAGAAAAGAATGCTCATAGTTACTCTTTTGGTTAACAGTTATCCCCTTATTTTGATGTAGAATAATATGAAAATAAGAGTTCAAACAAGAGAAAATGCTTTCTTATTAATAATTGACCTCTTTAGTATGAAAGGCTCAGACGACCAGAATCCTCTTTTGATGTTTGCTGATTGTTTTGATAAACTATATTAATAATCAAAGTCACATAGTCTTTGCCTGTACTCGATACATCATTTGATTATGGGCTTTGCTTTTAATAAGCCATGTTTAAGAAAGATGTATCCTTTTGAAGACATAATATTAATGATTTTATTTTTTTTCTGAACAAATTTTAGCATAGTGTGGAACAAGGCTAAGTATTACAAAACAGAAACTTTATCCATATAACTATATTAATGAGATATATTTTGAAAGCCTATCATATTTTTTTATCCTGATTTTTATAATTAGGATAAAAAAATTGTCATGATGTTGAAATGTTTTGTTTAGAAATATATTTTGTTTATTCATATTCTGTGAAAAAAAAATCTCACTTGTCAAGGAAAAAACTTAGATAAATTAAGTAGTTTAGAGTGCTATCATAATGTATTAAAATCAGGGGAAAAAATTGTTAAAAAATTTCTAGTAAATATCAATTCCTTTTTTTTTTTTTCTTAATATTTTGTGGAAAATTTTACTTGCCAAAGTCGAGAAAAAAAACAAACCATAACTGAAAAGTGTATTTTCTAGTTGCTCTCAAGTCATTTTTGGCAGTTTTATAGTAAAACTACTAGAGTTACCTGACTTTGCTCAGGGATTTCTAAGATGCTTCTTTTGTACACATTTTGATGTGTTTTTTTTTTAATTCCAAGATTTTTTTCTTTCTATACTGTCAACTTTTGAAAGCTAACATTTATTTTAGAAAACCTCAGTTGTTTTGACATCCTAATGACAAACATAGCTCCAACACAGTGAATGCTAGAGGCTTGTCATGATCTAATTTGTTAACATTCAACCCCTTAGCAGCTATTTTTCCTGATGAAAATCAAATGGTATTAGTTCCATCTGTCTACAAAAAACCCTTATATCACATTTCAATTCTCTAGGCCAAAAATAGTTAAAGTAGTTTAACTCAGCTTACAACTCCTCAGACATACAGACATGCGTGGTCACTTTTATAAATGCTCCTCAAATATCGCCCAGCCTTTTTTTAGTGCCGACAATCCAAGGTTGCCCTGATGCACTTTTTGCACTAGGTTTTTGGAATTCCAAGATTTTTTTGTAAAAAGTAATCTTCCTTTATCTTTTAAATGAATTATATTTTAATTTTATTCTGAGTTTTTGTTATTCCAAATTTTGACAATTTAGTTGCTATTTATTTTAGCTAAAAACCAATTAAAATTTGTACTCCAGGGCAGAATACTGTATTTATCAAATTTCAAGTCTCTAGACCCTAAAATAGAATAATTTCGTAGACTAGTTCTCATACGTCTGCTTTGCCCAGTAGATAGATAGTGATACTTCAGAATCACTATAGCCAACTTTGAATCCGAATTGTTCCTGTTATGTTTGACTAATGATCTTGGGAAAGGTATGAATCCCCGCATTCCTTCCAGTTATGGATGAAGTAGTGCATATTTTGTTATTCACAAAAGTGTGAACAAAAATAAATGTTTATAAATAAAAAAAAAAAGATCATTCTCTGTATTATTGACTTAGAATGGTTGATATGCCGTAAAACAAAACAATCTCTCAGCCAGATACATTGGCAATCAGTCTTATAGATATTCGGATAATATTTGATCTTTTTTTTTTTCTTAAAGGAAATCATTTAAATATGTCAAATAGTCATATTGCACAGGAAAGTGAGACTGTGTGTATGAGTGCAAGATTTGATAAAACCCAAGTGTTCAATGTATGTGTTTAGAAGATATTTTTGTTTTTGAATTAATAAGTAGTTCAACCTATGGAATATGCCCATTTTGGTTACTAATATGGTAGTTAGACATTGCAAACTTCATAAATTAAGAAAACTGTAGTTATAGAAAATCTTTTACCTACACATAAATTTTCATATATACAAGATATGAGCAAGTTCTACTATTGCACCATAGAATTAAATTGATTACTGAAATGATGTTATAATTTGTTTAGTTTCTAGAAATAAAGAATATTCTTTTTAAATGAATTTAAACAGAAGCATTTATTAATAATTGAATTATATACAACCAAGTTTAAGAGAAGGCAACAACTTGTCTCATATTTATGATGACCTGTTATAGATGTGTATTTATTTTGTAATATATTAACCTTTATATTGCAGTAAAAGATAAATTATAAATGTATAACTTTTAACCTATATATTTATTTAGAAAATTGCATTTGACATATAGTTAAGCCATTTTTCTGAGAAAACAGTTCCTGTGAAAAACCTTAAAATGATATGAGTAGTATTTTTGTGTTTCTCAATTATTAAAAGTTACAGTCTCCAAATTTAACATTTTCTACTGTTATCGCAATCAATTATTTTTTTTGTATTACAAATAATATATGATTCTAATTAAAGCTATAAAACTTTGTATCTTACTTGATTGTGTGTGATTAGAATATAACGCAGCTGAGCATCTTACATAGTCAAATTCGGCAACTTATGATTTATAATTTTAAATTAAACAATAAAACTGCAGAATCTATTAAAATTAGTTATGCACTAAGAGAACAGAGAATTGATTACCATAGACTATTGAAAGGCAGCCTCATTCTGATTGTTTGCTTATGATCAGAATATTCGTGCTGATGGGCGGGGTTGAGATTTTAACTACTGTGGAATTTCCACGGGTTTTGCTAGTCTCATTTATTTAGATTTATTCATTTATTTTGAAGAATCTAAGCAAGGTACAGTTAGCACTTATGAAAAGGAAAAGGTGAAAGCTTGAAAAGATTTATTGATAGTAAGTGCAATAATTAGTAGCTGGGTTGTTATTGTGGGTACCGTGAAGTCCTGGACTTGGAATGGTTATAAAGAGCAGAACAAGACACATGATGGAAGAAATCGACACACATTCACAACCAAATGGACAAAAGAACTGCAAAGCAATGAAAGACAAGAATTTTTCTTGAAAGAAAACAAGAGTTTCACACGTGACGGTAATCAAGACCCAGTGGGTGGCTTGAATGAGATTAATGAGAATGACACAGGTGAAAAGATGAACATGATAATGAGAGATAGAGGAGAATTCAAAGACTGGGTCATCAGCAGGTAAGGCGGAAACAGGTTTAAGTAGGAAAAAATAATGGACAGATACCTAAAGAGGAATGATTTAAGTAGCATGGAAAAAAGTAATGAAGAAAAGTAAAGAACTATGTTTTTAAGAGTATAAGATGTTTTTTTATATAACCAACATATCATTTGAACATTAGGATAAGTTGTAAATATCTGTGAATAGTAGTGTATATGTGTATAGTTTCACAATATATACATATATTCAGACGTTTCATTAAAAGGATTTAAGTTTTTCTTTTTAATATTTCTAATTCAATTTTTCTTGTTTTCTTACAGGAAACTTAATTGTGGGGTCAATCGTCTGCTTCTTTCTAACGTTTTTGGTCCTTCTTGATTATCCTCAATTATTGAAATTGTTTTTTAGTTACATTTTAGTTTTATTCTGTTTTGATGTATTTTTTTCTTGTGTACAACTATTATTCGGACTGTTGTCCTCATCCTTATCATTGTTATATTCACAACGTTTCGTCTGATTAACCCTTTTTTTCTTGTGTTTGTTTTTATTTCTAATTTTTTTTGCATGTATTCATTTAGGCATTTTATTGATAAACGTTTTTTTCTAAAATGTATCTAACTACAACAACAAAAACAAACACATCAAAATCTCTTAACAGCTATGCTTCCAGCTCAAAACCGCTTAAAAAGATTACCCCAGGTTTGAATATAAAAATCTCACGTCTGAAGACTGAAAATTGGTGGAGTTTACTAGGGCTTGTTGACTCGGGAGAGTATCTCATGTAGATGAAGGGCAACACTGATTTCAAAAGGGAATCCAGGTTGAGGGTTGAGCAAAGAGCTAGCGACTCTTTCTCGTAAAAACAAGTATGATGTTCCAGCAAAAAAAAAAAAAAACATATTTGCTGCCCAACGCATCACTTGGTGTATTGGTTAATGGATAAGATAAAATATTTAGTTTAGTATGTTATTTTGCAAGCTTTAAATATAAAATGTCAAACACCAAGAAAGGTTATTGACTTTGTATATTCCAATTTATATTTTTCTGTCTTTCCATTCTTTGATTCTGGTCAAGATCCTAGCAATAAAAAAAAATCAATTTGATCATTTCTGTATTTAGTTGATAACAGATATACCAATACTAATAAAAACATAAACTCTTTAGGGAAAGTTAGAATTTTTATGCATTTTTTATTTTATTATTTATTTATTTGTCTTTATTATGATCTTTTTATTTTATGATCTAAAATTATTTTTGCTAGATTTTATATTTTTATTTTCAAAAATATTGTATCAATGTTATTGAATTGCAATAATTAATCTCATGGATATTAGGAATCAATAAAGGCTTTTTGAATTTATTTTCATTTTTCTTATAAATAATCCCAATAAGCATTATTCACTTAATTTAGATTAGTTTTGCATATTTTCTTGTACTGGGAATAAAACTTGGTGTATTTTTTTGTAAGTTTTAAAAATAATCAGCATCATGTGACTTTTACCTTCAAAATGATTGGGATGGCAAATAAAAAAAGTGCCAAATACTTAAAAATTAATTTATCCTTATGTTGTATACTAATCTTTTCTTACGTTATATAAACGTAAGAGTGATCCTCTTATTTTCTACCTGACAAACATTTATTCTCTAAAATAAGTTTTTTTTTTCTAATAGAGAACATTTTAATGACACATGATGCATTTAATCAGCTTTCCTAACATGTTATTTCTCTTGGAATTCTTAAAATGAAGCTATCAAATGGTGACCTTTTACAATTTCAACTAGGGGCTATCAGAAAATGTTTTTAAATATATATTTTTTAACTGAAGACACATTTAGGCCCTTCCTTAAGTGTAAGAATGGCAAAATTCTTCCTAATTAGTTTGAAAATATTTTTTCTCCCAAAAGGTTGATGAAATGTTTCCCTAGATTTCTAAATGTATTTATTTTGTTACAATCTTGTTATATGTCATTAATAAATATCAACAAGCTTATTACAGAAGCAGTCATGCTAGCCCTAATCATAACACTGCCTTTGCTATGCTTCATGGAAGAGCTTATATCCTTGCAATCCTAAGCTGATCATTTCTTTCTCCATACTTTGACTTTTCCATCACTTTGAGGTTAATCCAGTCTCATCAGTTTATAAAACTTTGTTCCAGAATTCTTAACACTCACCTGTGTACATTCTTGTGAAGTTGATTCCTGAATTTTGATTCTTTCTTGATTTGCTTCTTGTGGTACAACCTTTTATTTCTGTTATCTAACTTCTCCTTGAATAGTAGATTAGAATATCTTCATCCTTCTACTGAACAGGTTGTTCACACAGGCTTTTCTTCATCATTCTTATATCTTTCATCAAATGCTGTTGTATTTCTTGATTGACATGTTCTATATTTAATCCATAATACTCCAATAAGTTTTTTCTTTCCTGGACAGGTTTTTAGATATGGGTTTTGAAGTACTCTCGAACCCACTATGTACTACCAGGGACTAAAAATCACTGTTTAAGATTCAATGATGTTTAATAAAAACAAAGTTCTAAAATAAAAAGAATGAATGTGTTTGTTATTGTTTAGTTTTTGAAAATTTAATTATATTGTAAATATAATAAAGTTTAACGATTTTTTTGTCTTGTCTAGTCGCTAGTTGGCTTTGAGAGTACCTTAAAACCCGCATCCATGAACTTTCCTTTTTCTTTTATTGTGTTTTCTACTTTTTATATAAAAAATGCTACCTTCATAGGTAAGACCCTTAGCTCCACTCCGTAGCAGTCTTTCAGAGATATCAATTAGTTTTAAAAAGTCAATCTAAGAGGTAACATATAAGCTGCAAGAAACCTTTGTCAGTCAATTAGTTTTGCACGTTTAAAAAATGTGTGGTTTAAAAAAAAAAAAAAAAATTTTTGAAATTGTCATGGTGTGATAGACAACAAGTATGGAAGGCAGTGATTGGTGAGAATTTGGTTACATCTCTGGTATCACAATTAAACACCTGACGAAGGTGATTAAGTTGTACGAAATGTTTAGAAGAACCACCACTATGTAAGATTAGGATTACAGTCTGCAGAAATAAATTGATAAATAGATTTAGAAGCTTCATCTCAGAAATTCCAAAAAATAAATACAAATTGTTTGATTTTATTTAGATGTAAATACAAGAAAATTAAAGCTGAGATTTTGAACTTCTGTCTTGAATTTGTCTTTTGATCTAAGAAGCAGATTTCTTCAATGAATAACAAAAGTTACAAAACTGATTTTGATATTCCAATAATTTTACTGAAAAATAGGAGAGTTACTTTTTTTTTTTTTAATTCAAGTCAGCAAAAATTTATCTGCAGATTCATACAATTTTATTTTTTATTTTAAAAAATATGAAAAAATGCTTGAAGGAAGAAAATAAGTTTTTTTTTTCTTTTTGTATATTCACCAGAATTAATATATAGATTACTTGGGTATTGATTTTTAATGTTATTGTTTTATTCTAATACATAAAAACCAATCCTTTATATAAGGTATACATAAAAAAAATCAATTAGAATTTTTTAGAAAGATATTTTCTTTTTTATTTTGGTTTTCATTATATATAATTTTATTATATTAATAGGAAGTAAGTTTGGAATATTATTTATATAAATTAGATTTTTTTTTGAACTGCGATACTGGAGTTCAAAATCTGATTATATTGCTATATTCAATTTTAAACTTATACCAATGTGAAAGACATTTTGGCTTTCAAAAGGCATGTTTTAAAGACTACAACTCATGTTGTTATAACAAATGACTTAGAAAAATAATAGTTTGGAGTAAATGATTTTATTCTTCAAATGATTCTGATTGATATGGCATAAAATAAAGAAACCTAGATATTTTTTTTCTAACTAAATGTTTTAAATACTTTATCTTCATGATTACTTATACCAAAAAAAGAAAAAGTTTTCATATTTGATGGCTCTGTTTGCCCTAGACAGAGCCATCAGTCAATTATACCATGCCTCAGGGCTCAGCACTGCAAAGGGGCCTGGCTTGTAGCTAATGAAATTATCAAGGATGTCCTTGTTATACACTTTAATACATGGCTTCTGACTCTGGTCACTCTGCTTTTTCCTGCATATCACAATGTATGTCTAATGGC
Organism: Idiosepius hallami; assembly: GCA_034780655.1. Taxonomy (NCBI): domain Eukaryota; kingdom Metazoa; phylum Mollusca; class Cephalopoda; family Idiosepiidae; genus Idiosepius; species Idiosepius hallami. Next base: position 9,022 of record JAUZSX010289773.1, read on the forward strand.
CATAGCTGACTATTAAACAAAGTTAAGGCCATATGCACAGATCACCTGCTGCACAGTCTCTACATGTTCTTAAAAGACATTTAACTATAAAGAATAGGAAGAGGCTGCCCATAGTATTTTCTGCTTCAGAGCCTATTTCACTCTCGGTCTGTCTCTTTTTGATGTGTATTATTACTTTTTATTGTGAAAATATTCACTCCTTCCCTGTTCATTTCAGTTTTATGGTCATTATAATGCTTGAATTTAAAAAAAAAATACAGACTAAAAGCTGTATAATTATTTAATAATTAGTGATGTTGAAACTGGTTCTAATAAGAAAAGAAAAACCTGCAACATATTTATTTACAGAAATGCATATAACAAACTAAGCCTATTTCTGAGCTTGGACGGTTGATTTTTTTGCGAGTTTGTCAACCCTTTTCATTCTTTTAATAACCAAGTTTGATAAAATGTCTTTTTTTTTTTCATCAACATTATTTGAATAAGGTGAGATGAACTATTTAATGTATATCTGGAAGGGATACAGAGATTTCATACTTTTCACAAAGGTATTAACTTAAATGTGAACATAACAAAAGTATTGTGTTAAGAACTTCCATATTACAATGCTTATTCTCTGTTGCAAGTGGACTTGTCCTTCTATTTCTAATGTTTCTAGTCATGAACAGTAAAGTACCAAGTTAGATATGACATGTCCAATTATATGCTGTATTTTAGGGTCATTTTTAGTCTTCATGCACTGGCATTTGCTCAAACATTGTATCTGTGTATTAGTCAAATAAATCTATAGATAATAAATATAGATTATTCATATATTCAGAGAGAACAAAAGCACTTGTTAACCTGATGATTTTTTAGAGTTGATAAATGACCACTTTAATGCAATTAATAATCTTTTAATGTTTTAAAAGATATCTTATTTATCTCCTACCCAAATACCTATCATGTAATCTAAAAACAAGTGAAATAAGTTTATCCTTAAATCAAGGATCAATGTTGTGAAAACCTTTTTAAATTATGGTTATATGTTGTGAATTTGCTCTCTAAATTTCTGTATAAAAATCCTTTTTATTCAGCACATTTATCTTTAGATTTTTCTGATTTTTTTTTTTTTTTTTTTTTTTTAGAAAATAAAAGTATTATACAATTGCACGGGCACTAGGACTTGCCACTAAGATAGCCTATTATATAGGAAAGCAGTTAATGCATTTTTATTTTAAATTTATTTATAATGCTTTTTTTATGTTAAATTTCTAATGCCTTTCTCCACTCAATTTATTTCTGAAGCTTTTCTATGAGGTATTTAAAGAAGCATATATAGAAAAAGAGTACTGTACATATGCAAATTTTAATGGTCTAAATCATTTTTTTAAATAACTACTTTAGTTTAATTTCTTGAAGGATATTCTTTTTGAAATGATTATTGTGGTTTGATTATCTGAGGAGTTACAAGATGTAAGAGTCTCATACAATCACAATGATTTCATTTCTATATTTTATTATAATAGATTACAATCTTTTTTGTCTGAAGAAAGTGCCTGTACCACAGGAAATATAGGCTTGATTTCTAGAATTTTATTATGAAGTTGGATCCTGAGTCTGATCAGCTGATGAAGGTTGCATGGTTTATTGGGCAAAATAATATACAGGTAAAGAAGAGTTTAAAAACTCATTACATGAATTATCATGCCTCATCTGAAAGATTTTGAAAAATCTGTTTTATGGATAATTTGAAGGGTACTAAACATTTATCACAAATTTTAGGTAGAATATGATTTTAACGAGATCACATCTAGTAGTTGTGGTATCACAGTTGTTAGAGCTGTAAAAATATCTACCTAGACTTGTTTTCATTATCATAAGGGTAGACAAGTCAATAATAGTATTTTCTAATTCTGTTTTCAATTTAGAATTAATTTTTTTTATTTGCTTGATCCTTTTAGTTAGATGTTTTTAGAATTAAAGTATCAAATTTTGTTTTATGCAAATTAGCAAACTAATACATTCAATGACAATGAACATTTTTTTTATAAGTATCATTCAGACTAGTGTCCTCATCTTTATTTATTTCACATTTGTTTGATCATACCTCATCTCAAGGATTCCGAAAAAATTTATTTTCCAAAATCTTTGAGCTGAGTTATAATCAATTTTATATGTATTTTTTGGGACTCTTGTCATCATCTTCATTTGTTTCACAACGTTTTGACTAAATAAACCTCCGGTCTTCCTCAGGTATTATAAAGTTATTTAAATTGTTTTTTTTGTGCGTTTTTTTAGCTATCTTTTTTTTTTTAATCTAGTGTTAGTTTTACTTTTAATGAAGGATTTGTTTTTGTTGTCAGGTGTTGCTTTCTGCCCTCCAAGTGTGTTTGTTTTTTTCTTGTATATTTTATTTCTAATGGATGAAAATCTAATTCAACATAAAATTCAATGCTCACGATCCTAATGATTATATTTTAGTTAATGAATCTAATAAAGACTTTCTTGATAATTTGTTTTAATCATTTCTTTCTTTCTTTTTTGTTTTCTTTTAGGAATTCTAATGATTTATTAGCAATCTCATCTAACTTAAATTTTCATAAATTTTTAGTATAAAAAAACAAAATCTTTTTCTAGTTCCGTCCCATTTATTGAAATTTAATATTGCTATTTTACGTACTATTTTGAACAATCACAGTTGTAATCAATAATTACCTGATATTATTGATTTCTAATGTTATTTTTATATGTAAATGCTATAGTGTGATTTTAAATAGCTTTCAATTGAAATAAAACCACACACACCCAAACACACATATATAATCTTTTATATTCTTTCTCTTTGGTTTGGTTAGTCTTTTTAACTTTTCATTTATTCATAAATTTAATAAAACCCAATGAAATCCAGATTTAAACAAAGAATGGTAATGTTCCAAGCAATGGAATTTCAACAATAAAGCTGAGATATTAGAACTCTCATTGCTATATGTCGAATCTAAGTTAGAACAATGAGAGCAGAGTTCTGAATGTTTTTATTACATGTTAATTGTTCAAGCTTATGTGACACATTCATGGCACAATTTTTCCCTCATTGTGAAACCTGCATTACATTTTATGGCAATCTAGTAAATAAGGATCATAAAAATGATATATTATTGAAAATTTTAATGTAATCTCGGTTTCTCTCTTACTATACTTTATCAGAAAAATTAGAACTTTGGCTGTGGGTTGCTGATAGCTAAGGGCTTAGAATTCTGACTGTTAACAATGCAGTTGTATTTCAATTCTACCTGAAAGTTACTTACTTACAAAGTTACAATAATAACACATAAGACAGGGAAATTGTATGCAGATGGTTTTATAAATGTAAAAACGCATAAGAATTATTAACTATATTTAATAATGTTCATTATCTGTAAAACACACACACACATATAATCAGAGAATTAGGACGGCAAAGTTGGAGGGCAGCGAAGTTGAAACATTGGTAAAAGCTTGGGCTCTGGCATCGTAGTACTTGAGTTCAAATCCCAGTCAAAACTATTGCATTTGCTTTTAGCTGCCTCGGGTAGATGGGGCTTGTTAACTTGGGAGAACAACTTATCTAGGTGAAGGGTAACACCAAATGCGAAAAGCCTGGGTAAGAGCACGTGAAAATAGCCTTGTGCCAAACTTGGTGCTCACCAAGTAAATATAATCTATAATCAGAGAATTATCAACTACTTTTGTACGATCTATAGGTAAAATTTATTTGTTCTCTCCGATCAAAGAAATCAAACTAATCAAAAGAATCTGATGAAATATTTGCTGAATATCAGATTGTCAAAGTTAAGCATGTCGAGTCTGGTCAGTAGTTAGATGGGTGACTATTTAAGAATACCATTGTTTACAGTTCAATTTCTTGTTTTATTTCTGAAGAATTCGCGTCTGCATGATCTAGCAACGAGCAGTGCTTGTAAAATGGAAATTTAAAACCGGATGTAGAATCCAATCAAACACGATGATCAGACTATATATTATTATATTATTTATATATACGTATACATACATATATGTAAACATATACACACATATATATGATTCACTCTCCCATCAATGTCGAGGTATAAGTGTCAAACTAGAACTTCCCGTCTCTTCATACATTATAACCAAACTCTCCTACTTTTCTGTTGTAAGATCATGGCTTGTCCAAGATGCCATGCAAATAACTGTCTTTTAAACTTTTTGAAAAATTAGGGTTGAAATTCTTTTGTTTTTGAATTTAGATTTATTTGATACAAATTTGATTATTGTGCCTTATTGAAGCCTTGTACAAGTCATTGTTTTTCACATTGTTATTCTTTTGATATTTAATTGTTTGAACTTTTGATCCTTCTGTTCTTCTTTCTTTGAAGCAGTGTCATGTATGAATTTAAATGTTGATTAGAAGATTCTTTTATGTTGTTTGTTCATTGAAGCAGTTTTGATTGAACTATCGAATGTAAGATTTCAATTATTGATTAAGAAGTTGTTGTAGTTTGTTTTTGTTTTTTTTTAACTTTGGATTAGTTTGATGATTTTGTTTTCATTCAACATAATATTAAAAAAAATATTTAAGTTTTTGAATTTATATTTATTAATCAAATGTTTTATTTGCAAATTTTTAGTTGTAAATGTATTTGCTTGATTTAAAATTAACCAAAATAAACTATTATAGGGCTTTGTATGGAAAGACATGGTTCTATTGAATTAGAAATAAATAGATTAGAAAACTTGCGATTCTCATAAATGATATATTTATTAAAAATAGCAAAATATTTAAATATATATTCCTACCCTTATTCACGTAGCAACTTATTAAAAAGACTTGATTCCATCAGTATGCCATTCTAATGAAGAATGATATTTTAAAAAAAATATTTAAATACTTCTAATCGTTATTACTTTTATTTTTTACTTTTCATTATTTAAGGAATAGACAAGGATAGCAATAGCTATTCCAAATATTTTAATATTTTTCATAAATATTATTATTCATTGGAATCACAAGTTCCTTTTAAACATTATTGGGCTTGTTTGTGCTGTGTAAAGAATAGGCCTAAACTAAATGGCAGTAAAGAAAAGTTCTATATGGTATAACAAAATAAACACACTTGAAGGATTTTTTTTAATATTAGAAGTTGCCTACGAATGTCTATTTCAAATTAGGACTTTTTTCTCTAGATTTTATGCTTGTCCTTTCTGTACATTCAAAAGCATTTATGAAATGTGTCTTATTCTTTTTATTGGCTTGCTTTCTTTGGAGACAACAAAAAAGTGATAATTGTAGTCCTGACTCATCTTGCATAAAAAAGAATGATATTCTTATCATAAAATGTTTCCTTTAGTTTAAATACAAGATCTTTTGGATATTTTTAGCAGTTGGAGCAGACATCACCTCATTTATCTTTTTGTTTTACTTCAGACCCAAATCAGACAAACTAATAAAAAAACTGGGTTTGCCTTTTCCTCGATTCATTCAAGAAATATGAATGCAAGCAGATTTTATTGAAAGGATTTAAAATCAAAATGGCTGTCTGTCCAGCACAGTCATAAATGAGGTTTTATTCAGTGTTGAATAGACAGGGCTACGGAGAGGGGTTGGCTGAAAGACTCCTGCGTACATGTGAACTTAGTAACCACTGACTGATTAGTATCCTTATTGTGGACACAGCAGCCAACTGTGCAAATAGATAACACTTATGTGGGGGTTATATTTGCACAAGATAACATTTATGGGCAGATGACAGTCTGATGGGACACGATTTCTATTGAATTTTCTCTTTCAAAATTTATTCTTTTGTTTTAGATTTCAATGACATATTCAAGTTGACTTCTGAAATTTTGGTTATTTGAATTTCAAAGATATTTAATGTATATTCAGGTAAAAAAAGCATCTCTTTTTAAAAGTTCAAAGGAAAATAAAAAGTTTTATCAAAAAGAAAATTATTATTTCTTATTAAGAATACATATTTTTGATAACATTCCAAGATGTAGGTTTGTATATACTTGTTGTAGAGTGTAAAAATTGGTTAAGAGCATTATTATAGATTAGCACTCAGTTAAAACAGAGAAGATTCAGTTACTATTTCTGTATTCTTCGGAAAAAAAAATTCAATTTACTATTAAGTATTTTGGCAGTACTGCAGATAGGTTCAATTTGTCTACTCTCATGCCTAAACTGGACATGTATTGGAGTTATCACTGATAACAATTTAATCATGTGTTTATTCAAAATTTATGCACATTTCTAAAGATTTTTAGTTTCAATTTTTATTCAAAAGGGTTATGTTTTAATTTTTCCTTATCAATGATGAAATTCATGTGGCATGCAGGGAAAAAGACAATTTGTGAATACTATTCATTTAAAAATAAATGAAAACAGATTGTTTGTAAAAATTTAATAAAGTTCTTAAAAAATATTTTGTTTTTGTTAACTTCTGAAATTAATTGTTTATAGTGAAAATTTAATAAAGCTCGGTAATAAAAAAAAAATGAAAGTTTCTGTTAATTTATGAAATTTACTTTTGAAAAGATTGTGACAAAATTTTTTTTCTTACATTCATTGATATTTTCATTATTTACATCATGTGACTAAATTGTAATCTGTGAAAACTCCAATACATCTCCAATCTAGTTACTAGTGGGTTCAAAAGTACAACATCCTACCTATCTTTAGTACTTCCAATATTTTGACTTCCCTTCTTATTCACTATGATTACCAATAATCTCCTACTTCTTTTTGTGTAGATAATTAACCATCTTCTCTTGTGATAAGTAGCTTCATGACTTTAGAAAACAATATTTTTTTGAAGATATCCATTACAATAACTTTATTTTTGTTGTATGTACATTTTTTGTTTCTATTTTGGTCAAAATATTTATCTAAGAACATCAATAATAGGAATTTATTTTTCATTAATAAAATTTAACTAAAATAGGTGTCTTTTTTTCTAAGATGTTAAGTATGTTCTGAAAATTATTTTTACTCTTGTATGGCTAGCTAAAAATTTCAGTTTATTATATTTATGAGAGTAAGTTGAAATTTTCATAAGTGCCCTGAAGTTTTTTAATCTCACATGGATTATTTTCAATCATTTCAGATAATAAATGAAGTATTTTAGAGCTAGGGGTACCACGCACGCGCGGCTTGTTTTTATAACTGCAAGCATTGTTAAATCCATGTTAATCCATTATGTCCAATTACAAACTTATACCCTTTGGATAGGCATGAAGCTTCTATTTATGTATCAAAAACTACTGCTATTGACTTTCTGAGTTTGTCTGATGACATAAAGGTTTCTAAATTCAAGTTATACCCAAAGAAGAACATTGGATGAAAACACTGAAGATAACAGTAAAAGTTTATTAACTTATTATTATAACTTAAAATTATAATTATGATTATAATATATTTTATTTAAAAAGCAATATCTATTCACAGAAAGTGTACTTGCTTGTAATGCTTGACTTAGGCGGTACAGATTGCAGTTGTTCCAAGCTGACATGTCAACATCCCTTTGTTTTTTTTTTTTTTTTTAATTCTCTATATCTGAGCCATTCTTTCTAGGGTTAGGCCTGCTCAAAACCAAATTATCAGCCATTACTATGTAAAGAATGAGACAACAGAAGGAAAGAAAAGGAATGTAGAAATGGAAGAGAAAAGAAATGACTGAATCATGTGAGGCACTATTGTCTGATTGAATGAAACAGAAAGAAAGGAAAATGAAAGGCAATCCAAAGAAAGGAAGTGAAAATAAAAAGAAAACAAAAAAAAATAGAAACACAGCTTGTAGTTTTCTTTTCTTTTTCTTGTTGTCCAACAGTATTTTATTATGTTAATAAAACTACAGTGAACAACAACAACAACAACAACAAAAACAAAAACAAAAAGTCCTCTACTTAGAGATATTTTTCAACTTGTTCAATACCTAGAATTCTAGAGAAGCACATGGAGTCCTAAATAAAATAACCATATAATTTTCATGATTACTGCTATTGGATATGTACTTATTGAACTGGTCAAGCATGAAATTGATATATGACACAAGGCCAGGTTTGATGTGCTCAGTGGTGTATTTAACCTGAAAGTACTCAAGTTTAGACCTACTGGAGAGAATGTCCTGCTGGGATACTCTGCCAGCATTTCATAAAAAAAACTTATGTTATGAACCATAATCTAACATATCTATGCTAGCCTTGGACTGTGGGGAAGTGGTTGAGTTTAAATAGCTATGCTAGTGTTGGATCATAGATTGTGGGGATCTATAGAAGGATCACAGTAGAAGTTACCCCCAACTTTCTAAGATTCAATTCAACATTTCTATTAAATTACTCTCCTCTAGTTTTGCAGAGAAGAGATTGAGTTGTGCAGTAAAGTGCTCTACTGACTTGCCTTGGTAGTGAAGTAGGGCCCTAATTAGGATATCATATTTACTTGGTAGAGCACCAAACCAAGTTTGGCACAAGGCCATTTTTACGTGCTCTATATGCCTGGGCTTTTTTAAAATTCTGTGTTACCTTTCACCTAGATGAGCTCTCCCGCGTTAACGAGCCCAATCTGCCTGAGCCAGCTAAAGTGAAATAATTAACCCTAATTAGGATATATCTACTTGGTCAAGCACAAACCCAAGTTAAGCAATATGCTAGTTTTATGTGCTCATTATATCCATGGGATTTTTTGTAATCAGTGTTGGGTTTCACCTAGATGAGTTACTCTCATTAAGTTGATTAGTCTCATCCACCTAGGGTTTTGGAATCAGTGCTATCCTTACACTTAGACGAGTTACTCTCCAGAGTTAATCAACCTCATCTGCCTGAGGCAAGTGAAAGTAAATGTAATCATAATGACTGGGATTTGAGCTCAAGTAATATGTTTCCAGAGCCCAAGCTTTTACTACTGCTCCACCCTCGCTGGGGTCCTAATTAGGAATCTTTATGGAGCACTTTGTAAATAGTTTATTATCCAAATAAGTCTTTGTCAAGTCATTTATTTTCATTCTTGCTTGTGCAATATTTGTCCACTTATAGAAACAGACCCAATTTTCTTGAGAGAATATGGTCATTCCCATGTTGAATTTGAACAAGTGAAAGAAGAACCAAATAAGTCTTTACATGTTGCTTGTTCTAAATGTAACATCTCTGCAATGCTTGCTGGATTGTCTACATAAAACTAAAAGTTTCAATCTCTCTAAATAGCATGCCAATTTTCTAAGGGAAATATATCTTGAACTAAACCAAACAAAACAACCAAACTTTGAACTTAGTGGACCAGATTTTCAATCTAACTTGATGTATTCAATGCCTGTTTGTTTGTTTTTATTTTGTGGCATATCAACCTTTTTAGGTCATTTAACGCCGAGAACAATCATTTTTGGGTAAAACATTTTTTTTGACCACAATAAGTTTTTTTAATGACAATGTGCACTATTCAAACTATAGCTGGAAAGAATGTGGGGGTTCATACCTTTCTCAAGAGTATTAATCCAATTCTGAACACAAATGGAACAAATAGGATTCAAACTATTGTATTGACTACCTACTGGGCCAAGTGGACTTCCCCCTTAATACCTGTGATGTTACAATTGTTGACTGTATGGGTTTAAATTTAGTTATATTATAGTCAGAATATATAGAAAAATCAAATGAAGTAAAAAGTATGTGAATTACACCAATATTAAAATCTAAATATGCAGGGAGTGCAGTAGAAAACAATGCCCTTATGCTAATAGAGATCATTTCCAGCATTTTCATTAATATAAGCTGTGATACTGTAAATAAATGAAACTTTTTCATTGGTAAAAATTGTATTGTCTAAATACAGTTTACTGCTTATTAGTTTATTTAAATTTCTATATACCTATAGTGCACAGTAACTTTTTGGACACCCTGTATGTATGCTCGTTGAGCTCCTGAACTTATATTGGAAAGATTCACGCAGTCATCTTGATTGAGTTACTTATTTATATATACTAGAAGTGTTACGTGGCTTTGCCCATAGTTAGGGACTTGCCACTATGATAATTAGGAAAGCCTATTATCTAGGAAGGCAGTCAATGCTTTTTTATATTAAATTTTATACTATACTAAATTCATTTCTGATTTATTTCTGATTCTTTTTCATACTGAATTAATTTTTAATGATTTTTATACTAAATTTATTAATACCAAACTTCTGAAGGCAGACTCAGCCTGGAGGATGTGACATCAAGACCAGTCTATTATATGAAGATTGATATCCCTACTATAAAATTTATTTGCATGTACATACATTTGTATGTGTCAGAATATTCTGCATATGATTTAATGAGGTATGTTCATTTAGTTTTGGAGGATTCCATTTTTGACCTAGGAATAATAGCTACGAGCTGGTCATGTGCTAAAATTGTCATTCTCTTTATTGGTTCATCTATTTTGAACATCTTTTTCTGTTCTTCTTCTTGATTTGAAAGAGAGGATTCTGCAGTTGATTAATACCAACATTGAAGTATCCTCAGACTAGAGTATTACTAACCTACAAATTATTGTTTACATTTTGGACTATTTTCTGTTTTTTAATTCCAAACCTGGATCATTTTTCTCATCTATAAAAATGGTCCTATATTACACACTGGTTGTCAGATCAATGACGGAACAAGCAGAAATATTATCTATATGCCATTTTTCTTTAGAATACTAGTCTTCTATTATTTAAAGTAAGAAGTATAACATCATTTCATAGAATCCAACTCAGCTAGTATCTTTTTTTTTCTTTTTCTTTCTCTATATTTTTTTCATCAATCGTGCTGCCTCTGTGTCTGCCTATCTGTTTTTCTTCTTCTATCTTATAAAGTTTCTAGATCTGTGTCTAGGGTTCTTAGTGGTTTTATCTCCCCTTTTAGAGTAAATGAATAATGTCTATGTTAAAAGGCTGTTGAGTTTCCAGAGTGAGGCACAATCTTCTTTTGATGTCTATAGCCGCTCGGTTCTCTTATTTTTGATCTAGCTTATCCAAGATCATTGATGGAGTCTATGCCAGTGGCTTTGTATCTGACGAGTGCACATCTCTTTTCATAGTTTTACTCTTAACAATTACCAAACAACTCTAATATAGTTTCAAAAAGGTAAGAAAATAAATAATTGGAAACTAGAAATGCATCCAGAAGAGTTTGAAAAAAAAATGGAAAAAAAAAGAACAATTGCAAAGAAAAAGGCAAAATATTTTATATAACTATTGCTGCTCTTTTTTGCTCTCTGGCGGAATAAGAACATGTTTCATTTCGGTGTGTATTGAATAAGAACAAATAAAATTCCAATGAATAATGACATTTATAAAAGTAGTAAAACATTTCAAATTGATATTGCCCTCTCTCATTCAGTTGCCAACTAATTAAAAACAACATCAATACATTAGTATTTTTTATTATATCTAAAACATTATAAATCCTTCTATACATGTAAGCATCAACTCTCTGTGATTTTGAAAATAAAACTACGAATTTAAAAAAAATTAAATCACTGTTTTTTAAATAAATATCTTTATGCATTAGAATCATGATGGTCTGTTTCTGACACTTACATGTTTGATATACTAATGATTTGACTTGTAGATTTAAGATATGAATGAACTAAATGAATATAGAAGTACTGATTTTAATTGGTTGATAATTGAACAAAGGTAGCATTGGCTATTCAAAATCTTTTATTTTTTTAATAAAAATTATAATTTATTAGAATCACAAATGTTATTTCTTTCTACGTACACCAATAAAATTGTCATTTTTCACAAGGAAGAAAATTAACATAAATAACCAAAGTGTTTTAAAAAAAACTTTTATTTTATTCTATTTTATTCTATTTATTAAAGAAATTGAATATTTAAATTTAAGCTATTCAGTCTTCTTCTCTAAAATACCCTTAGGAAAGGTTTGATTCCCATGTTCCCACCACCTATGGATTAAATAAGTGCATATTGTGTTATTTAGAAAAGAATGTAAATCAAAAAATGTTTATCAGTTTACAGTTATTGTATCGATAGGTACAATAAGCTAATTTCTTGGCTTTTAGATAGAGGATCACTACATGCTCATCAGTCTTACTCGGATATTACCTAAACTTGGAACTTTCAGGTCAAATTTGCTAACCAACTTGGAACTACAAATTCAATCTTTTATTTAATTTGTTCTGTGAAGATAACAATGAATACAAGAGTTGAACAAAGATAATAAAAACCCATTTAGTAAATTCAATTCTTTAATATATATTATGAAGTCTATGATGAAGATGAAAATAGAAATCAAAACACCTTGAACAAAGATAATAACCAGAAGTTATGTTTGTATAAATTTATTTTTTCTTAAAATTAGTTTTCAATATTAGAAAGATATCCAAGACTTAGTTTACTTGTTTAACCCAAGTTTTTTTTAAAAATTTAGATTTTAAATTAAGACATTTTGAAAAAGTATGAATACATTCATTTCATATGTAACAATGTATTTACGAAAGAAAGACATTTGTTCAGAAGAATAGATGTGTATAATTTGAAATTGTTTAGTATAGCATCCAAATAGACCATAGAAGTGTTTACTAATAATTTATTAAGAATGAAATATACATCATTGCTCAGACTTGGTTTGTTATAGGATCATATTTTGATCGCATCAAGGGTAAAGTATTCTTCTTAAAAAAAAAAAAAAGAAGAAAAAAAGCTAAAAAAACTAGGTAAAATGAAAAACATATGCTTTCCTGTTTTTTAATCATTTTGGTTCATCTTGTTTTGCTACAAGAAAAATAAGATATTGAAGAAGGGAAAAAAAAGAAACATTTTGTTGGTGTATTTAAATTTTTCTTATTTTTTATTTTAAATATCAAAATATCAAAATATTGACTTAAATTGGAAAAATACTTTGCAAAACATAAAAAAAAGATCAAGAAGAAAATATAAAAACTTTGGTAAGGCAAGATTGGTGTATTTTGATTATTTTTTCTTCACCTAATATTATTCTGAGATGCAATGTTTAAGATTGTAGACTTTGACTAATAATTTTGACTGTATAGGTAGAAGCATTATAACAAAAACCAAAACAAAGCAGCTCTATAATAGAGATGTTTTTATAATTTTACACTATAAGAAAAGTAAAGGAAAATACATAAACACCTTTAAAGCAAATAAAATTGCTCTGATTATTTTACAAATTGAAATATTTTGATTAGTCTTTGTATTTATTTGTAATGATTTAGATCAACCTATAATAGTCATTTGTGAAATACAATACATTATTTACTTACTCTTTAAAATCATTCTATTCAAAATGGGAGGAAAGTCCACTTGGGATAGGGGGTAGGCAGTTGTCTTCAAAATCATTTTACGCTCGTTTGAATCTCGGTTTTTCTATTTGCATTTATTATTAGACTAATACTTTGGGAAAGGTATGGAACCCAACACTCTTTTCAGTTATTGGTTAGATAGTGCATATTTTGTTATTAGAAAAAAATTACCTGTAGAAAAAAAGAATATTTTACTGACTTCAAAGGTTAAATATATGACTTCAAAGGTTGATATGCCACGAAAGAAAGTATACCATCTAATTACAATAGAAACAAATTTTCTTCTATTGTTTTAGTCATTGTTACTGGTCGATAAAAGCTGTAGTATCTATATCTAAAATACAGTTTATTGTTCAAACAATTGTTATTTGCTTGATGCATTAGGTAGTATAGATAATAAGAAGGACCATAGTGTACAGTAGGCATCATTGATCACTTATCTTTTTGGACAGCTTGAGGAAATTATGACATCAAAATATTAGCTGGTATTCCACAATAGAACTGTATTATATGTGTTTTTTTGTTTTTTAATATCTTGTATATTTTATATTTTAATGTACTATTTGTTTTCCTATAAAAAATTAATTTGCCTTGGATGTTTTATTTTTCATGTTCTATATGTTAATGTACTATTTGTTTTTTTTTCTGTAGAATTAATTGATTTAAAGTAGAAATAAAGATATACTTAAAAATTGCCAAATGTGGACTTCAGCAATATATTTGTTTTATTTCTAAAATTAGGATAAATCAGAAAATAAATTGTCTGAAAAATCAATACATTTGTTTAAATTTCTAGGTAAATTAAACGCATGAATTACCTCCCTTGAAAATGAATCTGTCTCAATTCTGTTGTAGCTTTTATAAAAGTATTAGCCATTTTTCTTTTTTCATGTTATTTTCCATTAGCATTTCAATATTTTATTTATTGTTAGTATACAATGAAATTATTTAGGACTATTTCCTTGAAAAGTTAAAAATGTTGCCTGTATCTATAGTTAAAATGCTCAATATCAATGATAGACCATGAATAGTTAATAAACATAGAGGCAGTGTCAATAGAAATTGACTTTTAAAAATAAAAGTCAATTTCTCAACTGTTTTATCTAAATAACTGGTTTGATCAATGGTTGCACAGGTGAGAAACTGACAGACACTAAATGCTATTGACTTTAAGTCTATGATTATCAGCAATATATAGGATGGGCCAAATGTTTCTGACAATCGTAATATATAAGTTCACATATATTCACATTTTGGCTAAAACCTTTGGAAAAAGTATGAATTTTCTTGTTCCCTCCAACTATGGATTGAATAGTGAAACTTGTATCATATGTTAACCAAAAAAAAAAAAAAAAAAATAAAGAAAACATTTAAACAAAAAGGTTAAATGGTTATTTATAGTAATGAATAAAAAATATCGTTATGCTATAAAACCCTATCCAATACAATAACAAATACGTATTTTTGGTTTCATTACTTATTTAACAAGAAAGAAATTTGCTTTTCACAATGGTTTGCATTGTTAAATAATTGTAAAGGTTTATATTCTTTTATAGAAAGATTCCCTAACCTAATCTATTTTTTGTAATATTAGTATTATTATCAATTACTTTGGGAAAGTATAATATTTAGCTTCAAGCACTGAAAAAGAGTCGATAGGTTGTTAACCAAAGAAGCCAAACAAAACTGAAACAAGGCAATATTTGATCCTATCATATTTTTAGAATTCAGTTTCTTTTTGAAAACAAAGAAAAATACATCGAGACAAGAATTGAATCTAGAAGATAAACATTTACAACAACAAAGTTTTGTGTTTCAGTTTTTGTTTCATGTTTTTTTTTTTTTTGGTGAAAAACATCTTGCTATAGAATACAGCATGTATTTTTATGTTCCAGTTTTTTTTTTTTTTTTTTTTTCTACAACAATGATACCATGGCTCTTTCCATTGGTTGTAATGATTCCACTTTTGCAAGAAACACCTGGATAATCATGTAAATCATTCAAAAGGTCTTCTTTAACAATTTATGAATATAAAACTCTTTCAATCTTAGCATTTTTAATGCCATTTTTACAATTCAGTCCAATGAACAACTCTAAGTTGATACCTCAGTATCAAGTAGATACAACTGTTTTGTGATGCTCTCAAACTACTAATTTTAAGGCAGAAAACAATTTGGTGAAAAACTATCAGTATATGGACTTTTTATCACCTAACATTTAATCACCCAACTGATGATTATATTATCACTTTTATATTATTTATATTATCACTTTTTTTCCTTGAGAGCATGATTAAATGCCTGTGTTTTTGGTGCTACACTTTCCACATCATGAAAAAACTATGTGATTAAATGATTGGTCATTATATATCAGTGATTAATGGTTGGGTGATTAAATGTTAGGTGATGAAATGTCAGTAAATTGTTATATCGGCTGGAAAATCCAATCTGTTAAAACAGATTGCAGTTGCGGATAAGGTTAGATTATAGTAGAAAATCTAAAGATTATCCTTTAGACCTAGTGATAAAAAAGAAATAAGATTAAACTGACCCCCAAATTGGAATTTGACACCAAACAATTAACCCTAACCCTGCACATTCTACTTACAGTCAAAATTAGTAGTTATCACGAAAGGAATATATCATCAGTGGAAATGGATGATAATAGACATAAATTGAACTAAAAATAAAAACTATTAAAAAAAACCAGTATGTTTTATTACTCTGGTCATGTTTTGGTTGTATTTTTTGCATAATGGCATTTTTACTATAATTCAATAAATATCAATGTTTGGATTGGTTGAAATCAATTTCTTTTGTCATTTATATCAATGATTGATATTTAATTTAAAGCATTTTCCAAAAACAGAATTTTTTTTTTTTTTTTTTGGTTTCTTTCAGATAATGCTTGGTAATTCTGGATAAGAAGTTCTGAAATATGACTTGATAATTAGCTAGAGTAAATGTCACGTAGGACTGTTGGTCCAAATGTCAGCACACTGTCTCCCACATCACCCTATGCTGAATGCAACATTTCTGAAATATATAAGAAAACCCTACAAAACCTCATTAATAAACTGGTGAGGCAATACCCTCATCATACTCTTAATAAGCTCATTGTCAGTATCAGATATTTCAGGAAGCCTAATTTTAACAACATATTAAAGAAAAACATAGACAAAACCTTTTAAAAACAATTTTTTTCTTCAGACTTAAGCCTTCTAATAGCATCATTTCATTCCATAATAATATACAATAAATGAATGCTATTTTTCAGACTATTTTTACACTTTCACCTTGCTGAAGAAAAAGTTGGTGGGGGACATAGTGTTACTCCTCATTTGTTGTCACCTGGGACATACCGTACCCTTGCCTTTCCCAGCTATGGGACTGATAATTAGTTTTGAGCTTTTAGATTATTGTCCTCCTCTTTATTGTTGGCTTCACAATCTTTTGGACAACATATTCTCAGATCATTTTTAAGTGATTGTAATTGAACTAAGCAAGCACCCAAGAGAATGGATCAGTGAATGCCCATTCTGCAGCCAGCAGTGAAATATATTAACATAATGTCAGAAGTACAAAGATATTTGAAAATAAATACTACAAAGTAATAAGCATCAGGAAATTAATTCATGCGGTAACACCACATCAGATCATAATATATCTGAAAGAAACTCAATTTTTTAAATTACTTTAAACAAATATAGTTTGAAGATGAACAAACTTCGAAAGCTATTAGAAGATAGAAGGCAAACAATTTTAAAACCAATTAGAACTTTGAAGGCAAACAAATTTGAAAGTAATTAGATGCATAAAAACAAATAATGCTTATATCCCTTATAAACTAGGTTTTCAAGATTGACTGAAGTTAAAAAACAAAAAAAAAAGTAAAGTTTTTGACTATAAACTACTCTTAAGAGGTTGATAGGCCATTAAACATGAACAGATAATTGCATTCAGTTTTTACAGTTGTGGGTATAAATTATCTCTGTCCTTGTGTTCTATTAAAATTTAAACAACTTCTAATAAAAAGCAAAAATCTAAAAAAAAAAGAAGAAAATTAGCAATAATTAAGAATAATATTTAATTATTTAAAGAGAATTCTGACTTGTTTTTTATAAAATAAATTAATAATCTGATTTTACAAAGGTTTCCTTTTTGATTAATTGAAAAACTAAGAAGAAACATATGCATTTTAAATGCAACCCTAAACCATGGCATTGCCAATAGCTGTTTCGACAGGTTTCTTATTTCACATAAATAACTCCTCCCATTTTTAGGAAAAAATCTAATATCAACAGATATGATTTAGTGTTGTTTAATTTTTTTTTTTTTTAGTCAAGGAAATATAATTTTTTTTATCTATTGAACATTTTGTATTAAAATTATAATCTTGTCAGAGAAAAAAAATCAGTTTTAAAGTATAAGGAAAATAAGGGAAAAAAAACCTTGTCATTTTTTAGATGCTACCATTTTTGGGAATTTACTGTTGAACTGGAGGTTGACTTTGCCTGTCTAGTTCACATTTATTAGCTACCTGGCTGGGAGACCAAAAGCGATTCATTTTTATTTAATAATTTATGTTAATTTTATATTGACTATAGAGCTGTTTATTTATCATAAAGCTATAATATAGTTTTATAAAACTGTTCCAATTATATTTGCTTAAAGTGGTTCTGGAAGACTAGCAACCTGTATGTTAAATTGGAAGGCACTAAACAATCACAATTTCCTCAGTCCTTGGTTTTATTAAATTCTTTCAGGAGAATTAAGAATATGTTTTTATAATAATTCAACTGCAGGAATTACTAGAAGATTTCTAGATATACATACTTCTATATTACTATTTCCTGTTGGGGTTTTGTGCTAGTTATTATTATTTTTTTGGCTATTTTGATATCTAGAACAAAACAACCAATTTTTGTTGATAAAACTGGTATTTCTATCTGCTATGCAAATATATTTTATACTAGCAGGACTATTTAGGATAATATCTTCTATAACGAATGTTTATTTCTCAGCTAATGTTAATAGCAGTGGTCATTTAGGTTTGTCAATGTCTGTTTAGTATATTGATCCAATTTCAGAATGACATTGTGTTCATAAACATATCAAACTATATTATAGATAAAATAATTACCTCATCAAATTTGTTTTTTATTCAATAACAATAAGCTAAAATGATGATAACATATTGGTAGGTCTGTATAAGTAGAAAGTTTCATCAACTAAGTTGTAGTATTTTTATTTTATTTGGTCACAATGTTTGGCTGATCAATTTAACTGGTCATCTTATTGTATTGAATTGACTATATCTAACTTATCTGTTGAATTCCTTTGTTTAAGGGATAACCATATTTACCAGGATTACTCAGAATAAAATGCAATGTTCTTTAGTTTTGAACTTAGATGGAACAATATCCATATGATTATAACTAAATTTATGTATTTTTATGAGATAAAAAACAAATCAAACAAATATGCTTTATACAACCTTTTAATTTTCCCCATTCTTCATGATGAATGATATTTTGAAAGAATTACATTTTATTATAAAATATAATTTATTTTGAATATTATTTCTATTCTTGTGAAATTAAAAGATGAGTCAAAACATGTATAGATTCAGATTATTTAGGCAGCAATTGATTATTAATAAAAAAAACTGCATCTTGTTTAATCAACTATGTTTGAATACGTGGTATCATTCCATATGAACTCCGTATAGGCTTGGCTGATTTTCTTGAAAATTCAGACAGTTGTATTTCATGTGTCTGGGAGAGTTCTTAGATAGGTTTTGTTTTAGAATACTGATGAGTATAAAAAATCTATAATAAAAAAAAATCAACTTCTAGAAAAAATGGTTCAATTTTGATAAAATTTTACACACTCTTACAGTCTTCATTGAAAGAATTGTTGAAAAGTTTCATGATTATAGGCCCCCAAACTATAAATATATCTATCTATCTATATATATAAATGTGTTTGTGTTTTAATCTAAAATAACAAAGGCACCCATTTTATCCATAGACAATCTCTATTGTGGAAAGGAAGCTAAGAATGAAATCTACTATATTAGAATGCTAGTAATAACAAGTCTTGATCTTAATACTCAATCATTTATAAGTTATTCAAAATTTCTAAGGATTCTTTTTATCACTTTTATAAATGTTAAAGATAATTCATATCAATGTTAATCTCTTGCCAATATTCTATTTTCAACACTTTTAATAGATTGTGTCTATAAAGAACAAAAATATATTGAACGTGAAATTTTCAGATAATATTTTTATAGTAGACACAGGCTGCATGGCATTTGGGTCTAGAGGAGGTCATCATTGAACACTGATGGACAACTAAAAGAGAAAGAGATAGAAAGCAAGAATTTTTCTCCCCAAAACAACTTATTACAAAAGTCATATCATGCTTTTTTGTGGTCAACCTTGTTAACGCTTCAGGGCCATATATTTCATGTGTTGTCTGTAGGACATGTTAAGAGGTAAAAATTGTTGGAATATTTTTGGTCTAATACCTATTGGGTATGGTCGCAAAAGTTAAACTGATATATATATATATATACATACATACATACATACAAGTAGATCGTGATATGCGAGTTCAAATCCCAGTCAAAACCAGTACTTTCACTTTAGTAGCCTTGGGCAGATGGGGCTCGTTAGCTCGGAAGAGCAGTTCATCTACGTGAAAGGTAACACCGAATATCTAAAGCCCGGGTAAAAGCACGTAAAAATGGCCTTGTGCCAAACTTGGGTTTGTGCTCACCAAATAAATAA
>JAUZSX010289783.1:0-14345 GCA_034780655.1 Idiosepius hallami
AAAGCCCGGGTAAGAGCACGTAAAAATGGCCTTGTGCCAAACTTGGGTTAGTGCTCACCAAGTAAATATAATATTTCGCAGCTATTACACCATTATGAAACTGATGATTTTTTAAATTTTTTATTATCTATACAAAGGATAACATTGAATGGAAAAAAAAACAGGTGTAAAGACCACTTAAAAATGGCCTTGTGTCTAACTTGGGTTGGTCCTCGACCAAGTAAATATAATATATATAAGCATATATATACATATACATGGTAATTGTCCCTTTTTTACAGTTATACAATAGTCATATACAATAGAATTGTTGGTAGAAGCTCGGGCTCTGAGATCGTATTACGCAAGTTCAAATTCCAGTCAAAACCATTAAATTTACCGTTAGCAGCCACGGGCAGATGGAGTTTGTAAACTCGAGAGAGCATCTCATCTAGGTGCAGAATAACACCGAATATAAAATGCTCGGGTAAGAGCACGTAAAAATGGCCTTGTGCCAAACTTGGGTTGGTGCTCAGCAAGTAAATATAATATACACTAGAATTACATCTACAAAAATGAATGCCATACTTAAAAGTAAAATACAAATAACCATTTTTTAAAACTCGTTTTAACATGTATATGTATATATATGCTTATATATATTATATTAACTTGGTCGAACACCAATCCAAGTTAGGCACAAGGCCCTTTTTACGTGGTCTATATACCTGGGTTTTTTTCTTATTCGTTTTTTTGAACGCGTATACAGGCTAGTTTTATAATATTTTAAGTAGAATAACCCCATGGAGTAAATGTGGTATTTTGGTGATTGCAGTTTGTTATGATGATGGATGTTTATATATTATTAGATGTGAATGGGTCGTGAAAGAGTCAAGTTAAGGTTAAAACAATAGTATTTGGGACCAGCCAGACTAGTTCTCCCTCCCAATCTAGCCTTATGCCAAATCCTTTGTATTTGAAGCCTAATTAAATACACGCTAGTTTTATAATATTAAACCCTTGGACTCTAACTCAGCCCAATTTTAGCCTTCTAATAGAACGGCTCTAATTGGTTTGTTAGTAATTTTGCTGAATCGTCTTTTGCACCAGGTCACCAAGGCTGATATATCGGCCCTCTAGAGTTCAAAAGTATTAATAAGTATGTGTTTAGTCAGCGATAATACAGTGTTTATCAAATCAAATCGACTTTGCACCATTCTTTTCTTTCCCCCTTCTTTCTAACTCTGTCTTCACCCTCAACTCATAGAGCCATTGATTTTCACTTCATTTAATTCCCTCCATGAAACCGCAACACCAATAACATTCTGTATCGACAGAATACAATTTCTATGAACAAAGCTGATAAGCCCTTCACCTCTAATAACAATTGTGCTTTCTCTAATTATCGTGTTGACAAATTGACGCTTAGGGTTCTCTTATCTCTCCTAACCCGGACTGGAACGTTTTGGACGAGAACATAGGAGCAGACTGGGCAGTGAGTGGACGGTGGGCTTTCTTCATTATTTCTTCTCTGCTAAACTTCAATCATCACAAAGTGAGGCTTTGTGTTATCGAGGTGCTCTGGCCACGAAGTGGTGTTAACTTGAGTAGATAGAATAAGTCGATATCTAAACCAATGGTTATCAGATTACTCATTGTTATTCAAACTTTTTTTTATTGTTTAGCTGAGACAGAAAAGAAAGACTAAATCCTCTGCATTGTTCCAGGTTTTCTTGTAACTACCAAAATAACTTTGACAAACCTTGGACAAAATAATGAAAACAATCTTAAGATTCCTAAAATCTAATAGACGTGTCATTTTATTATTTTTCTCACTTTTATAAACAATTTGAACCGAAAAAAAAATTATAATTCAATTCAGGACAAAAATTAAGATAAATATAAACTCAAAAATTTAACATAGAAATAAAATTAAATTAACATAAATTAACCTAAAATTAACATACAACATAAATTTTATAATAAATGATAAATAAAATTTTAAAAAAATCATTATTATTGATAATAAAAACAATCTAGAAAATTATTATAAGACATAAATTAACATAAAAAATTAAAATTAATTGAAAATTAATTTAATAGAAATTGACAAACATGTTGCTATTTATTCAATAATTATTTTAAGGTTTATAAAATTGATGCAAAATTCAAAAATGTTTTCATTATTTTTCCAACTGCTGTCCATTAAAATTAAATAGTGTTTATGATTTGAAATCTAATCGTGTGTTATAAAGAAGCATTTTTATTTTAGACAAAAGTGATCCAAATTTGGGGCATATAAAACGTAAAGACTTTTCATAACATAATCAGAAATAATTAAATTAGTCCAACGAGTAATTTATTGATAAACTCACTGTGTTATATAGAAGCATTTTTATTTTAGACAAAAGTAGTTCTATTTTGAGAAATTGCAAAAAATAAAAATCTTTTATGATGAAATAAAAAATAAATTATTTCAATGCCGATTATCATTTGGCAATATAGACAAATGAAAATACCAATAATAATAATAATAATAATAATAGTAATAATAATAATAACAATAATAAAGATAATATAAATTATAAATTTAAAGAGAGGAAGAGAGTCCTTACAGTGTCTTTATATAGTCTCCAAGAGGCTCCAGATTCAAATCGGTTTCACGAGCTCTGATTGGTGAGCTGAATTTGCTTACTACTAAGTCCGCGGGTCACGCATGATTGCTGTCGGAACTCGCGCATGAGCAAAGCATGAATTTATTCATTGTTTGTGTTATCGACACAAGTCCAATGAAAATACCAATGATGAGAATGATAATAATAATGAAAATAAAATAATAATAATAATAAAATAATAATAATAATAATAATAATAATAATAATAATAATAATAATAATAATAAGGAACCAAGGAACTAAGAAAAATCTAGAAGATGAAGACAAGAGTAATACCAAACATCATTGGAGCGTTAGGAACAATCCCAAAAAACCTGAATGGAAGACTATCCGATATTAGAATACAAGGCAAGACAAATGTCTTACAGACAATCGCACTTATTAAAACAGCAGAGATCACAAGAAAAGTACTAAATCAAGAAACATAAAAAAGGGGTTGTAGCCACGGGCTACGAAGTGTCCAGATGTACTGGAGTGTCAGAAGAGGCTAATTGTCACTCTGTCTTCAGGAACCACTGCCAGACATTGGCAGGTGTGCGAAATGAACGTGACGGGGTGAAAATCTTGGGAGTTGTTGCACCGTACAGTCTCTGACTGAAATGGTGCGGAACTTGCTGGAATCCAGAGAAGACTTTGTGTCACTTTGACTCCAGCATAAAACCACTGGTTGCTGGGTTCGATTGTACCTGGTGATTGGTGTGAGATCAACAACAACAACAACAACAACAACAATAATAATAGCAATAATAATAATAATAATATTAATAATAATAATAATAATAATAATAATAAAAACTATAAATTTAAAGGGAGGAAAGTGACTTTAGAAGAGCAAGACAATCAGATCATAACTGAAATCCTAGTTTATTCAATAAAATTAAATAATAAAATTTATACAAAGATGAATGAATAAAAAAGGTTAATTTCAATCTTAATAAAAAAAAAACAATATTACATGATCAATCATTTGCGTCTATTGTTTTTTTTAAATTTTATTTTTAGATATTTTTTATCGGGTGACAAAATATGTTTTTCAGTCAAAACTCATTGAGGACGAATGAGATTTTCTCATGAGAAAGAAATTGTAGAAAGAGAAAAGAAATCGTCTTTGTTATGTGTTGTTTTTTTGCTTTCTTAGTCTCTGTCTTTTTTTGTTGAATTTTATCTTTTTAAACTTTTCATCTAGTTTTCTTTTGTTGACGTGCATCCCTTTAAAACAAAATCATATTTCTATTTTAGCTTTATTTCTGGCTTAAAAATACTAAAAACCGCGATAAAATGACATTAACCCAATGAAACCAAACAAAGGCCAATATACCGGCCTTGACAACATTAAATAAAAAATAAACCAATATTTAGGCTTTAATTTGTTCCTCTAATATAACGACTCGGAATGATTACTTGATAATTTTGATTAGTTAGGGTTCAAAGGTTTAATATGTTCCTCTAATTTAACGACTGAGTGACTACTTGGTAATTTTGCTATGTCGAGGTTCAAAGGTTTAGTATGTTCTGTTCTTCTAATATAACGACTATGAGTGACTACTTGATAATTTTGATAGGTTAGGGTTCAAAGGTTTAATATGTTCCTCTCATATAACGACTCTGAATGACTACTTGGTAATTTTGATAAGTTAGGGTTCAAAGATATAAAATGGTGTTTGTTTTCTAATGGAATATTATTTTTCTAAGATCTTACGCCAATATGCAGGTGTTTGCGCACCTGCAATCACTTTGTGTACTTATTATTAAATTAGTTTCCCCACTCTGCCAACGCCCATTAGTGATTCCTGAAGGAAGTATGACAATACGTCTTCTCTGACTGCCCTATATGGATACCTTGCAGTCCATGACTACAAACCCTCCTACACAGCATTGTATTTACACACACACACACACACACACACACACACACACACACACACACACACATATATATATATATATAAATATATATCCCACTGGCCACACCCAACACTTGCATGCTAAGAGTAACCGATAATTTTAACTGTTGCTAAAGTGACAACAAGTCTCCCGCTGATTATCCAGCAAAACCCGCTCCATCCTAGCCAAAAGACTGTATTGTGCTACTTCCCTTGGACATGCTACCCAATAGTGTTTGGGCGTGCATTACTATTATTAGCAATGTTATTAATATTTTATTCGACATGTTCTCCAAGTTTAAAACAAAATTGTGACCCCCTCCCCCCATTTTATGGGCATCTCTCTTCAAAATTTGTTGGACATAAAAATTGCCCGGATGGTCAGGAATATTCAATATCTCATCTATTTTAAAATGGAACAATTTTCTTTAGAATGTGCGATGGTTCTAATGCGTTTTCTGTCGCATAAGTGCAGACTTCAATTCAAACCAATTTTAGGACGGAAAACAAGACATTAAAATCTCAATCTTTCTCTTTGTCAACTTCCGGTCAGATGTACAGAACAACGCGTCAAGTTTTCCTACATTTCAACTCATTCCAAGTAAACGTCCAATTAAATATTATCTACATATAGACTAGATCTACTTGGTCGAACACATACCCAATTTAGACACAAGGCCTGTTTTAAATGTTCATGATATCTGTTGTGGGGGCTTACACCCCTCCTACTCCTACTACACAGATTAGCCCAACAGACATGTAAGCAGAACCACGTTAGTATGCTATGAGATGGCAATAGTCAAACTACCTTGGTGTTCAGCTGACGACCGGCCAATGACAATACTAACCAATCTCTGTACTTACTAACTAACCTGTTATAAACTTCCTTCAATTTATCAACCTGTCGTTGTTCCTTTTTTCACCAGCTCTCGTCACCACAACAATATCACTGGGCTTTTGTAATGAAATTGCCTTACGTCTAGATAAAATACTCTCATTAAGTTAGCGAGTCTCATACTGATCCCCCGGGTTTTGGGAATTACTGTTTTGATTACACCGAGATGAGTTAATCTCCTGAGTTTTATCGGTAATGGAGCAGCACGATATGATGATGAACAGATCATCGCTAACCAGCTCCCAGACTGCCCACTTTGCGTACCTTGCACTGATGTGTACCTGAGGGATGCTACGGTCACCGCCCATCGCTTACTCTCAAGACCAGGGGTTTTCAAACTTTCTGATTTGTGGACCCCTTTATATTTCAGGTTTTACCCTAAGGATCCCCTTATAAACGCTTATGAAATTTATACATAAATTTTTGCTGAAAATAACATAACGCAATAAAAGCTGGTTTTAAGCTTACTTTAGACATGAGTATTCAAAGAAAATAAATTAATACTTTACAAATAGATTTATTGTCAATTACACACAGGATTTTTTAAATACACACTTAGTGAGAAGAATGTGCTTGCTTGGCTTTGCACAAATTTTTGTCATTTAGAAACATTAATAA
This sequence comes from Idiosepius hallami, assembly GCA_034780655.1. Lineage (NCBI taxonomy): Eukaryota > Metazoa > Mollusca > Cephalopoda > Idiosepiidae > Idiosepius > Idiosepius hallami. Next base: position 6,051 of record JAUZSX010289783.1, read on the forward strand.
GTAAAAATAAATATCCAGACATTGAAAATGTATACTTTGGATTACACGTGATAAGTTAATCCACGGACCCCCTATCTTCTTTTTGCAGACCCCCTGTGATCCGCAGACCACAGTTTGAAAACCCTTGCTCTAGATGAAGCGGCACGATCTGATGATCACTAACAAGACCGGTTTTTGCGGTGGGTTAGCTCCGTCCGTCTCATACAATGCTACCTCGTTAATTTAGTTTTACTGTTTGTCGTGTGATTGGATTTTATTAGAGAAAGGCAGAAAATATTTAGTTGGTCAGCTCTCAGAGCATTGATTCTAGAGAGAGATATATGTCTTGTAGACAGATCAGTTGTAGATTGTTTTGTGTAGAATCAGAGTTAGTAAACGGAACACTGAATTTTCTCTAAAGCTTCAGTGATCTTGGGAAAAAGACGTAAGGAGAGGATTAAGTGCAATGGACCAAAACTAGATAATGATTTAATGATAGAAGATTTGATTGCAAGTCGGTGTAGGAAGAGAACAGTGACTTTAGAAAAAGGGATTGCGTAGAAAAGAGGGCGTAGACTCAGAATTTTCTTAAACGTTATGATTTAACTTACGAGACGAGACGAAACAAAAGGTTGTTGAATACTTGGGGTGAATTTTGTTTTTCTACACATATTTTTCGGACTTTTGTTCTCATCACTTGTATATATATATATATATATGTATATGTATATATATATGTATATATATATATATATATATATATATATGATATAATATAATATAATACTGTTGCAGCGTTCCTATGTCTGTACAACACTTCTAGAGCGAGAACATCTGGACGAATTTTCAGGATGGTGGTCTATGACCAACGGATAGTATACCAATTTTCAAAACTTAAATTTTTTTGCGTTTTTGGCCATGAAAATCTCAGATTCGACATTAATCCGGTGTTTTATAGGCGTTTCTTATTCTTTGCATACCTACTTGGTTTTCTACAAGAGTTTTTAACGAAATTACACCAAACTTCGTATCTACTTTCTGATGCGACCCTTTTACATATGGCATCAACAGTTTGAAAAAAATCAGCATTTTGACTCCCCGTTTTTAGCCTCTATTTTTACCCCATTTTTGGCAACAGGGGCTTGCTTTCGACTGATTTCGTCCAAAATTCACACATTGACGCCCAGTGTGGTCTAAAATGATTAAAATGAATTTTCGAAAACGTCAATTTTCCTGAAGTTAAAACATGTGATGAGAAACCAGTTTTTTTACCGAAAACAGTTTCGGTATTAGAGTGGTTGACAATATGATTTGACAAGAAGGTTCAATAATATTGCTCCACAGTTATTGGGTACATGTCGCTTTGTCTCTTATCCTCGTTAATAGTAGATGTCTGTGTCACATCTTTTGGGCTCGCTGTGGACAGCTAAGGACCGGACTCAAAACAGTAAAGCAGAGAATTCTTTTTGAAAAAAATATAGGAAACGTAAAGCATTAGAAAAAAAATTAGCATAGAAAGGTTAAAATAATTCAGTATTGGAAAGAATTAGAAATGAATTTAGTATAAAAAGGTATTAAAATGAATTAAGTATAAAAAGGCATTAGAAATTATTGTATTATAAAAATGCATTACAAATTAATTTAGTGTAAAAATGCATTTGAAATAATTTTAGTACGTAAAAAATGCATTAGAAATAAATTTATTATTAAAACGCTTGAGAAAAATTTAGTGTAAAAAAACCTGAGAAATAAATTGAGTATTAAATGTATTAACAAATGTATTTAATATAAAAAAAGAAACATTATAAATTAGTTTAGTATAAGAAACCTTTAGAATTAAATTTAGTATAAAATATCATTAGATGTCAATTTGGTATAAATCAACTAATTTCCTGTATATTTGTCTCAATTAACAACCAGTGACAAAATCATTAGAAACTATTATAAAAAAGCTTTAGAATGAATTTTTTAAAAAAAGCATTGAATAAATCTCTTATAAGAAATGTATTTTCCGTTAAAAGAATTAAAATTCAATTTATTATATAAAAACGTATTAACTGTTTTCCTATACATTACTTTTTTTTGTAACCTTAATGGGGCTACACTTTATATATATATATATATATATATATATATATATATATATATATATACCCCTGCCACTTTCTCTGCTTGAAAAATTTGTATTCCTTTCGAATGATTTGTCTGTATTTTAAGTTCGTTTATCTAACTAAAGATTCTTTTAGACGTTAAGAAATAAACTAAGTATAGCTTAACATGAGTAAGTGTTTCTTTCTTCTTCACTAAATAATATCCTTTCATGATTTTGCTTGGGAACTCTCTCGAGCTAAAATCTAGTCATGGAACAAGTGCAGAAGAACAATGAGTTAATCCAAGAGGAAACGAGTTAACGATAAATTTAGAAAACAGAACAAAAAACAATGTATTTTTATATCAATTACGAATAAAAAAAATTACTAGTAAAGGGTTAAAACGGAGGTCATTTCTGATACTTAGATTAGATTAGATAAGAATGGGAACTTCGGATTTCTAATACGCGTGTTCAAAACCAATTCGCTACGTTTATGTTCACATTTGCACTAATACCCTTGAGAAAGGATATAATCCCCAAATCTCTTTTATGGATTAAATGGTGCATCTCGTGATATTAAAAAAAACTGTGTGAAAAAAAGAACGTTTATCAAAAATAATTGTTCTCGAAATGAAATGACCTAAAAATGCTTTTATGGATTACATGGTGCAGATTGTTTTAATCAAGATAACTGCATGTGGACAAAAAATATATAAAAATATGATTGTTCTTAGCATGACCTAAGAGGTATATATGCCGTAAAAACCAAGAAACAAACAAGTCTAATTTCCTGAAAACGTTAAGCAGTAAACGTCCCAGCGTTTTTACAGGCATTGTCAAAAATCTACAGGATGTCCGAAAAGTTGGTGTGATGTAGAAACTAATCTCTTAATGCCAATGGAGGGCATTTCTAGCGTTTCCTTTAGATAAGCTGTGATACTGTAAATAATAAAAACTAATTACTAAATTATAGTTCTTCTGAAGCATCATATGATATAGACAATAAATAAAATGTTTAATAAGGCTTTAAATTTTTTTATAGGAAAAAATGTTATTTTCATAATGTTTTAAAATCAAAATTTCTGTTCATTAGTTTATTTAAATTTCTATATATCCATAGTGAATAGTAACCTATATATAGAGGGTGTCGAAAAAGTTAGTGTGCAGTTGAAATTAATGTTCTGATGACAAAAGATGACGTTTCCACCCTTTCCTAAAGATAAGCTCTAATACTGCAAATATATAAAACTTCTTTGTTGGTCAAAATTGTGTTGTTAATATGTCTTATAATACAATTTATTGTTTATTAATTCCTTTTAATTTCTGTATACCCATAGTGCACAGTTATTTTTTGCACACCCTCTATGTGCACAGAGTGTTACAAAAGTTAGTTTGCACTAAAAAATAATATCCTAACACCAATACAGGGCATTTTCAGAATTTTCTTTAAGAGAAGTTGTAATGTTGTAAGAAAAAACAAACTTTTTATTGGCCATTCATTCATATCTTATCACACAGTGATGTGCATGGTGTAACGATTGGTTCCCTTAAAAATAGTAGTCAGGGCACCGCATGCAGGGTTGTTACCTGACCTAGTACAGAACCTGGTATTTTTAAATGGTCGCCAATCTAACTAGTGACCAGGCTCGATTTTGTCTAATTTTGGTAATCAGACGGGAACCGGTGTGTCCAACGCGACTTGAGCGTTTATTGGTATAAATAGTATTGTCTAAGTTTGTGATAATAAAAGAATTTACTGTTTATTGGTTTATTTAAATCTCTATATACCCACAGTTTAGAGCAACTTTTTAGGACACTCTGTATAATCTTTACACTCATATGTCTCGAAATAATGTCAGCATGACTTTGCCAGCAATTGCCTCAATCCTTTCCTCTTTTTTTTTTGAAGTTGTGAGTCCAACTGCTTCAGGTTCGTTGACTGGGCATCGGTCTCTTTGTCATTGTGATAGACTAACGTTTAATCATTCTTCTTCCGTACATAATGTATTCGTCCAATGCCCGCGATCATAATCTATTCTTCTTCTTCTTCTTATTATTATTATTATTATTATCATTATTATTATTATTATTATCCCATCAAAATTGAGGTGGCGAAACTGGTCCTGGTTGTCATTTTTTTTTTTAAATTTCTGTCTCCTTATTTAGCTAACTCTCCCAAGCCCTACCTAGGTCGTACGCCCTGTTTGTTTTCGGTACACTATCCGGAAAACAGTTGACCACTTACCCCAATAACCGGGGAAATTTTTGTAAAACTTTTTACTTTTCTTTCTGGGTTGTTTTATCCAACTCCCTATCACCACTTGTAAATACGAATCATTGTCATCGCTGGGAATTTTTTTAAGTGGGATTAGCCCATTGAGTAAAAGTGGTATTTTGGTAACTGCGGTGTTATGTGGAGATAGATAAGGGTATTCATTAGTTATGAGAAGCGAAAGGGTCATAAATGAATCTAGTTATGGTTAAGCTTTAAATGTACGACCAGCCCAACTATGTCGCCCCTCTCAATCGTCCTTGTGCCAAACTTGTAATCTTCTTTTACAAGTAAATATCATACTCCATACTTATTAGGCCAAAAACAATTGAACAGTAAGAATTCAAATTGGAAGCTTTCGGATAGAAGGACATTGGGTTTTATTATTATAGTTAGGATTTGAATTAGAAGGTTTCGGACTGACCAACATCCAACACTGGTTTTATATTAAGAATTTAATTTGGAACGTTTCGAAAACACACATAATTATTTTAAACATTATGTTAAAGTTTTATCTTCGAAAAAGGCGGATTGACGGACATATAGCTTTATTATTATAGTGAGGATTCAATTCCAGAGGCTTTAGACAGACAGACGGACAACTCAATTATAACAAAGATTTGATTTGTATGACTTTAGAAAGACAGACAGACAGACAGACAGTTTTCTTATTATTGTAAGGGTTTAATTAAGAAGGCTTTGGTCAGATAGACAGACAGACAACTTTTGTATTATAGTATAGATTCCATTTGGAAGGCTTTGGACAGACGGACAGACGGACAGACAGACTACTTTTGTATTATAGTAAGGATTCCATTTGGAAGGCTTCGGACAGACTGACAGACAGACTACTTTTATATTATTGTAAGGATTCCATTTGAAAGGCTGTGGACAGAAGGACAGACAAACAACTTTTGTATTATAGTAAGGATTCCATTTGGAGGGCTTCGGACAGACGGACAGGCCGTGCATTGGAGTCGGTTTTAGCCAGTGGCATTTATTGTTCTCTACGTGTCCATAGCAACGACGAGAACAGTGGATTTCATTGGGTAAAATCAACACGTCACACGTTAAAATGTTGAAAAGAAGAGAAAGAAAAAGGCTGTTAAAAATGTCGAGATCATCAGCGGTGCCAATGTAATGAGAGGAAACACGTCAACAGGAGATACGTCAACAAAGACTGGAGAAATATTCGCTTTCCTTGTGTTTCTTTTTTCTTTTCTTTTTTTTTTTTGCAGGATGTCATGCTAGGAAGTATCTCTTAAGCAATTCAGTTAGAATTCAAATGCATTAACGTTAAAGTACAATTATTTTGTCTACAAATAACAAATATAATTATAGCCAGCTCTTGATTTCTGTCTCAACATCAATGATTATAACACTTATGTAACATAACAAATCGGTTCGATATGTTAGTTTTTGAGGAGGGTAGGTGAAATTCGAACTCAGAACAATTACATAACAAATCGGTTCGATATGTTAGTTTTTGAGGAGGGTAAGTGAAATTCGAACTCGGAACAATAACATAAAAAATCGGTTCGATATGTTAGTTTTTGAGGAGGGTAGGTGAAATTCGAACTCAGAACAATAAATTTAGTATTTAACAAAAAACATACGTTTCGAAACCGACTACCTATCCACTGGGCCACGTTAACCTCCCCGCTTATCAAATAAGTGCAATAATAATTTAACAAAAAACAATTTAAAATATAAAAACGTCGGAATATATTCTATTTACTTGGTCGATTACTAAACCAAGTTAGGCACAAGGGCATTTTTACGTGCCCATTATATCTCTGGGCTTTTTGTAATCAGTGTAGCCCTTCACCTAAATACGGATATATTTACTTGATCAAGCACTATTTAAAGTTAGGCAAAGGCCATTTTAAGTGCACATTATATCCCTTGGCTTCACCTATATCAGGATATATTACTTGGTCAAGCACTATTCAAAGTTAGGCCCAATGCCATTTTTAAATGCTCACTATATGCCTGGGCTTTTATATTCAGTGTAGGCCTTCATCTAGATGAGCTAGTCTTCCGAGTTAACGAGCCCCATCTGCCATGGGCAACGTAAGGTAAATGCAACGGTTTTGACTAGGATTTGAACTCGTGTAATACGATCCCATAACACAAGACTTTACCAATGATCCCCCTTCACTTCCCCCCAAAATATCTGAAGGTAAGTGGGTCAGGCATTGTGGTTTTGAAATTTAAACACTCGTCTTCTTTGTATCCCATGAAACTACTGGCCAGGCTCGACGTTGCTTAACTTCTTTGATCTGACTGGAATCGGTATCTATAACGCGACTTGACAGTCTAAATTATTTTAACCATATAAGAGTGAAGATTGTTGCTTTAAAAATCTTTTAAAAACAAAACAGACGATACAAAGAAGCATTTTTAGAAAGTAATTTAGTATAAAAAAGCTTAAAAATAAATTTATTATAAGAACTATTTAAAAAAAATTAGCATGAAGAAGGGGTAGAAATGAATTTAGTATAGCATAAAATTTTGTATAAAAAAGCATTGAGTGTCTTCCTAGATAATAAGCTTTCTTAATTATTTTAGTGGCAAGTTCCCGACGCCAGGCAAAAGAGTGCAATACTTCTACTTTAATATAAAACGGCTAAAGTTTTGGAGAGTGATCAATTGTCCTCTAACCCACACCTAGAGAGAGAGGGTGTTAGCGAAACAGCTCGGGAGGAGGGAGGCGTGGTCGTTTCCCTCCCCCAACCATGACTAGAAAAGAAACGTAGTTTCTTCCCAAGCAAATTTCGAATAAATATTGATCACATTTTTAAAAGAAAACTGGAGAAGTCCATTTGGCCTAATGGGTAGCCAGTCAGTTTTCATAATCGTAGTACAGGAATTCGAATCCCTGTTATTCTAATTGCGTTCATAATTGGACAAATATCATTAGGAAAGGCTATTAAACAGTTATGATCCCTTGACTAAAAGTTTGAAAAACAATTTTTATTTTCTAAAATTGTCAAAACAATAACTAATAAAAATCTTTTCAATTACAATCATCAGGGTCAACCAGATATCTGGACAAAAATACTGCAATGGTTTATCTGATTGATTTTTTTAGATATCGATTATAAAATCGAAGATGATATTCTATTTTTATTCGGATAAAAAAATTGAACAAAAACAAACAAACAATGAAACAAATAAATCAACAATTAAATTGCAGAATGAAACATTGAAGAAAAAAAAAGAAAAAAATGGTTTATTTTTAACCAATTTCGATCAAAATTTCAAATCTACAGATAATACTTCAAAATCTTAATTCATCAAATAGAAAAAAGCAACAACCAATTTTCCGGAATTAAAAATTCCATACTATTGTTATCAATGTACTCGGGGAGGGAGTGAACGAAGGAACGATAGGTCTATTCGATTAAAATTGCATAATTTTGCAGCCGGTTTCGACACCATGTCATGAGATTTTTTTCAAGAAAAATATACGTTTTGAGTTGTTTGTCTAAAGCTGTTTTTATGTGATAGCTTTCGTGGTTCTATCTCTGTTTGATGTGGTGATATGGAGCTAAAAGGAACAAGTAGAACAAGTTACCGGCGCCATGGATTTAGGATTTAGAAACGGGCTGCTGAGGCAAGAAACCCAATTAATATAAATGGCCGAACCTCTGGTCACGTCAATATACATATATAGGTGTAGACACGGAGTCAATGGCCTTCGGCGACTTTCAGTTTCTCATCTGCGCGGTCATCGAGCCTGCAAATTTTAATGGCCTAAACGAAAATACTTTTTATACAACTTTTATAGTTTTTTTTTTCGAAGAACATAGTATAAACTTCACTTTTTTGCTTTTTTAAAAAATATTTTGTCTTTTTTTATTTTAAAAATGTTGTGGTTTTATTTTCAAAAGAGCTACAGGATGTAGGGTCTTAAACAAACACGACGATCCGATTTTTATAAGTATAT
>JAUZSX010289794.1:0-14341 GCA_034780655.1 Idiosepius hallami
ATAGTTCTTCTGAAGCATTATATAAAATATAATAAATAAGATTTTTCTAATAATAAATTATAGTTCTTCTGAAGCATTATATAAAATATAATAAATAAGATTTTTCTAATAATAAATTATAGTTCTTCTGAAGCATCATATAATATATAATAATGATTTTTCTAATAATAAATTATAGTTCTTCTGGAGCATCATATAAAATATAATAGATAAATTTTTTTAAAAAGGGTTAAATGATGCGTTATAAGGTTATAACACCAAATAAAAAAAAGATTAAAAAAAAAGATAACCTTATAGCACATCATTTAAGCCCATTTAAAAAAGAAATTATTTATAAAAAAAAAAAGACTACTAAAGTGAGGACAAAAGTCTGCAATAAAATTATTACTCTGTCTTTTTTCATGTTTTACATTAAATTATGAAAGTATTTTTTTCAATGTTTTTATGTATTTAGTTGTAATGATTTCTTCATTTAATTTGAAATTAGTTTTCATTTTCTTGACATAATTATTTTGCTCAAGTGGAATTTAAAGTGAAGCAATAATTGCTTTAGATGAATATACAATTATTGACTTTGTATATTAATTATTTGGAGTGCTATTAAGTGTAATGCTATTTCTCTAGTAATTAGCTATGCCATTTTAAGCAGATTGAAACATTTCTTAATAATTATTTTTCTAATGATTATTTAATGATGAATGTTATTGTTACTTGTCAAAAAACAAACAAAACTTCAAATTTGTGTTTCTTTATTCATAACAACTAACTTGATATAAATCATTAAATATTAACTCATTTATTGACAAGTGAAATTAATTTAATCTTGTGCACAGAACATGATTTGGTTGTATAGAATTAAAATCAATTTAAATTTCTTTGATCTCTTTTTTTCTGATTTTACAATAGCAAATCATTATTTAATGAGTATTTTTTGATTTATGATAATTTTTCTCATGATTTCTAAAAAATTAACTTTTTTTTTTTGTGAGACAGAATGGAAAAATATTTCAATTCCCTAAGTAGTTTAGTTCAGGTTGTATTTTGTAATTTAATCATTTTAGCTTCAAGGAATCTTACTTATTTTATGAATTTAAGTTATTGAAATGGTCTTATCCATTGGTTTCTTTCAATAAATTCTATAGATTAAAGCTCTTGAAAGCTAGCATTGCAAAAACTCTGTGTGTGTGTGTCTGTATATATATATATATATGTGTGTGTGTATGTGTATATACGTGTGTGTATATATGTATGTGTGTGTATATATATATGTGTGTGTATGTATGTATATGTATATATGTGTATGTATGTATATGTATATATGTGTATTATATGTGTGTGCATTATTTATATATATATATATATATATATATATATATAATGCAGGAGAAGCCCACTTTAAACAGTTGTTAAATGTGTAATTGTAATATGTGGATTCAAATCCCAGTTGTTTCGTTTAAGTTCAAATTTTAACCAATACCCTTAGGAAAAGTATGAATCCCTTACTTCCCCCCCCCAACTATAGATTATATGGTTTATCAGGTTTTATTAAAAAAATACTGTGTTCACTAGGCAAAAGAATGTCTATAAAAAAATGATTGTTCTCAGCATTAAGCAACCAAAATGGTTGATATACTGCAAAACAAACCAACAGCATTTTTGTGACAAATTCTTTTAAGACTTTTGATTGGGGATAGTAAAAAAAGACTACATTACATCATTAATGAATTTTGTGTTTTTGTAAATAAGATCCATGTTTACTTACAATATCTTTTTGTTAGTAATCAAATAAATGATAAAACACCTGAGCGTAAAGCAATGATGTTTATTATATTACATTAATATCGTAGTTTTTCAGGCCTTATAATGAAATCTCTTTATTTTCTCAGATAATATTGAAATATTACATAATCAGGAACTAAGAATTTTCACTATTTATTAGTTTTGTGTGAATTAAGTTTTCAGAAAAAACTCATTTCATCTTAATGATTATTGGTAATTAGCCTTTGATATTTAAACAAATTAAAAATAATGTGATTTTATTTACCATATAACCACTAAATTAACCATTCCAATCTTAGATGATTGATACTCAATAAACCACATAACCTGCAATTAAGAATGAATTTTAAAAAAATCAAGAGAAAAATTAAACTTAAATTAATGTTTGATTGAAAATTGCATGAATTTCTCTTTTTGTTATTGACTTAAAAATGCAGAAATACCTGATACTTAAAATATAAGGAATTCTAATTACTTTGCATTGTAACATTTTTATGTGGGAAAATTTAGTTTACTTATACGTAAAATGAAGCTTAAGTGATACCTTATTTGAAAATCTGTTTTTTTTAGAATTTCTAATATTTATTGTAATAAGTAATAAGAAATATTTATTATTTGCAGATTACATTTACCCAGCAACCAAATATTGACCTTGTGAACTTTTTTGTAACATTCTTTAGGTGAGTATCTGTATAAGTTTTCATTTTAGTTGTTATATGTTGTATTTGTGATGAGTCCAGCTGAAAACTATCAAAAAGAGGACCAGAAAAAGAAGATCAATTATGATTCTTTTATATTAGTTTACAATGAAAAATAAAATCCAGGCAGTTGATTAGTTTCCTTAGTGGTGTGAATATAAAAGTGAATTAAATTCAGTTAAACTTATTGAGCCACACTTTGAATCGAACTTGGAAAATCCTGTATCTGTTTTCATCGAATTTTATATTTTTTCAGTTGGTTTTATTTTCATCAAATAGCTTCTTTTTTTTTTTTTTTTAAATAAAAGGTTAATGAGGCTTGTTAACTCCAGAAAAGTAACTCATCTAGGTGAAGAACAACACTAATAAAAAATTAGGCTCATTAGCACGTAAAATCTGGCCTTGTGCTATACTTCGGTTGGTACTCAACCAAGTATATATCATTTAGTTTTTTAATAAATCATAGAATTACAATTATGATTAGAAAAGTAAATATAGTGAACTTACACCACTTATAGCAACTTCTGACTAAATTACAAGCAAAAGTAGGTTGTGTTTAAATTAAAGTTGCGCCACTGCATTTACTTTTGTTGTATATTTCTGGAGAAGGTATGAATTCTCCTATTCTCTCCAGCTATGTGTTAAATACTAAAATTATAATTCTGCTACCAATCTGTTTATGAAAGAAAGAAGTTGGTCTAAAAAACTATTCTTTACGTTAAATATCTAATAGGTTGATATGCTGTAAAGAATAAACAAACTAAACCAATATTAATACTTTTTTTTTTCAATTTGGTTTTATAAAACCTTTGGTAAAATCTCTGTATTTCTAAGTTCATGTTAGTTTGCATGTTTTGTTCTTTTTGTATTGTTTGTTGCTGTGACAATGTTTTGAATGCTATAGTCTCTTATTTCAATAAATACTACTCAGTCAGAGGGAACAGATTACATGATTAATATTTTATATAGCATATTCAGTGTTGTTTAGATTCACACATTTTAAACTATGATTGATATTTTTTGTATTCTTTTTAGAGTAACAAAAACTCTAAACCATTTCGATTGCATGAAATATAAATGCTAATGCAAAAGAAATATGTAAACGCATGGAAAGCTTATCTAGTTTTGTGTTGTTTATATTACAACTAAAATGATTGAAAAATAACACACTGCAAGTTGCAGTTTGGTAATTGCATGTATTTTATTGGAAATCTATTTTTAAAAAATGTTATTTTCATTGATAAATACTTGATTTTTCTTTTCAATATTTCGTTATAAATTCTTTTATTATTGGGTTTTGTTTTGCCTTAAAAAGGCTTAAAGAAAACTACAAGATATTATTTTTAATTTTGTGAAGTTTTATTAGTGTAGGAATTAGAAGTTGGAAATTGCATGCTTCTTCTATAATGGAATAATTTTCAATATCTAATATTCCAAATAATTCAATTAAAAAAAATCTTATTCTAAATTAAATCTCTGGGAATTAAAAATCTTTAAAAAAGTGCATATTGAAATAATGCAGATGTTTTCAAGTGTCTTTATGAAATCAAAACAATTATTTTTGAAATAAATTTTCTTTGTGTTATTAAACTATTGCCTCTCCCATCCCTTTTGGCTATTTGATTGAAATTACTAAATCAATAGATCTTGTCTCAGCATTTCTCTTGACTCTAATCAGTATTTAAGGTTTGAAATATTTCATTCTAGTTATTGATTTTTAACTGTAAATGGACCACACAACGTACTTGATCATGTTTTAAATTTTGAATCTTAAAGAAAAAAAAAATTGCTTCAAAATATTTTTGCTGTATAAATTAGACAACTCTCCACTGAACAAAATTGGGTAAATTTGGATTTTATAATGAATTGATTTCTTGAGTATCATTCTTAGTCTACTTTGATTAATGGATTTAAAGAAAGGTTCATATGCCTTCTTTTTATTCTTTTATAAAACAATGTGTTTCTTGTTTGAGGATTGAATGTACACTTGCTGAATTGAGTTAATTTTTATCAATAAAATGTAATCAGATGTTCTATGAAATAGTCATTTATATTACTATCTTAATCATTTTTCAGAGATTGTAATTCAATATAACTGTATGTTTTAAGAAGCATGTCACATTTATGTTAATTTATGAAAGTAAATGCATCTGTTCCATTGCAAATTTTATCTACCTGTTAAAAATTATGTTTTCATTTACTGGAAAATATACAAATGAGGTTTAATATATTAAGTATATACAACTTACCATCAACTTGTTAAAACATTAGATATAAATATTACACATCCTGGACCTCAATAGTTTAAAAAATATGTAAATTTGCATTTGAATTGCTTAGTTTTTTTCCTTTTCTATTATAAATAATTTGAAGACCCTAAAATGTCTTATTAAAAAACTTCTATAAGGTTAATGGAGGTGAAATCCATTTGGAACAAGAATAAGTAATTGAACTTCAGAATTATTCTATATGAGAGTTCAAATTCTAGTGGTTCCTGTTACATTCACGTTTGGGTTCATATTCTTGGGAAAGGTTTTAACAAAAAGGATTGTTTTCAGAATTAGATTACAGAAAAAGGTTAATGTGCCTTGGAGTATTTTTTTTTGTATTTTCAAATTTTAACCAACAATTTTTCAAAAATAAAAAAAATGTTGGATATATGAACCCACCCTAAATATATTTTTATTAGCTAATAATTATTTGTGAATTATCAAATTTCTCTGAATCTATAATCTATTAAAGATTATGAGATGAATGTAAAGCCTTCAGTGTTTTTTTCAATGGTCTTATAACAATTACAGAATGGCATTTGCAATCAATTCATCTAGTGAATCATATTTTTATTTTTTTATTTTTCACTATGACATTTCCTCAGAGAAGTCTTTTCCAATGTCCTTGTTATTCGTTTGAATAATATTTTCATAAAGGTCATAAAAAATGTAAGAGCAAATATGTTAACCACAGTGGACATTACAATCCATTGTTTGCAAGAAATATAGAGTTACTACTTTTAATTACAGGGCACTACAAAAAGATCAAATATTAACATATAAAATCACCAATAGCATTTTCAGTTAACTTTTTTTTCATCTAATTAATTTTGACTAACATTTTTTTTTAATTTAGTTTTTAAAAAATGTTTATTTTAGTTAAATGTTCCATCAATTAAGATTGAGAGTTTAATTAGAAATTAAAAGGATTTCTGCAATAATTAGATCTTTAATAGCTTTTAACACATTATTGAATACTAATAAACTTTTACATTACTTTTGATATAAAGATAAAAGCTCTAGACAAAATGTCAAGTGATGCTAGTTTTCTCAGTAGTATTGCCTAATGTTATAATGTGTTAAAAGTTTTTAGTTACTTAATTGAAATTAGTTGTTTGTGTGTTAGCATTAAAGTATCTATACTAGGTTAAAGGTAGATTGTATCGTATTGAGTCTAATGGTTTGTTTAACTCCTTTTCTTGCATTAAAAATACTATTTACATAAAAGATTTTTTTTTGAGTCATTTGGGCAGTGAGGGTGGAGCAATGGTAAAAGCTTGGACTCTGGAATTGTATTAAATGAGTTCAAATCCCAGTCAAAACCATTGTATTCACTTTCAGCTGTCTTGAGCAGATGAGGTTCAGGAGAATAACTCATCTAAATGTAAAAATAAAACTGATTTTAAAAACCTGTTTGAATAAAACTCTTCAACTCAATAAGAGTAACTCATCTAGGTGAATAGCAACAATGATTGCAAAAGCCTGGGGATGTAATAAGCACATAAAACTGTCCTTGTGCCTAAATTAGGTTTCTGTTTGACCAACTAGATATAACCTTTGGGTTCATTATAAAATATTTTTCAAGCTATTTAACTTTTATTGATTTTCTTGTAAATGAAAAATATTTAACTTTATGAAAACCACAAACTATTCTAAATTAGTTTCAAAATGACAATTTTAGATGATTTAAAAGTTTTTATTTATTCTCTTCATTATCATATAAACATTTAAAAAGTGCTGAACAATGCTCCAAGGAAAGCATCAGTTAATACGAGATAATAAAAACTCAGATGAGGACAATATTCTAAGACTTAAAAATGAAGAAAATTTATTTCCAAAATTAAATATTTTCCAATCTTTTAAGTGTATATTAAAAAAAAAAAATATAAACTATAATGAATAAATCGAAAATGTGAATCCCATCAGAAATAAGTATAAAGCATTGATATTTTATGAAACAGGATTTTCCTCATTAGTGTGTGATAATTTGAAAACTGATAGGTTAATTCAATTAAATAGAATTATCTAAAAATATTACATTATTTTGCATAACAAAAGTGCTTGGGATTATAGTATGTTTTATTAACTCCTTCAGACCTGATATGAAGATACTGATTAGGAAATTGAAAAAATTAAATGATAATAAAAATAGAATTCTGTTTATTTTAATAAAACTTGTTTAAATAAAAAATGCTGCTTAAATACACACACACACACACACACACACACATATATATGTATCTGTATTTAAGCAGTATTATGTATGTATGTATGTATGTATGTGTGTGTGTGAATATATATAATATATATAGCATTGATGTATTGATCATTCCCTGTATGATTATAGGCAATATTTCTCTACAGTTTGAGATAAACCCATAAACATGACAACCAATCAGTTTGATTCATCTTTCATTGCTAATAAAAGAACCCAAAGCAAACTTGTTTATCAATGTTTTTATTTTATTCTATTGAAACTTATTGAAACAATAAGGATGGGGACAATAGTCCAAATAATGCTTGTAAAATTGACCATACTTCATTTCAAGGATTACTTGTCCATGAATACTTTCCTCTAAACAATATGCTGCATCTAACACTTGGCTCTTTAGAAAACTATAAAATATGAATTAAAATGGATTAAAATAAGAGATCAGGCTACAGTGGATTATCATTATTATTATTATTATTGTCCACAATCATTAGAAATGGTTTACAGCTGAAGGCAGGAATCAATATAACAACTGATGTCTATTATCTGTTTTTGTGAAGCCAATAATTTGCTATTAGTTTGTATTATAAAACATTGCAAGATTTTGTCAGATTTGTTTACAATCTTATTTCTTTTCAATATGTGTGTATTTTGATGATGTGCATTAATATTATGGTATACAGTGGAACTGAAAAATTTTTTTTTTGTTTTGCACTATGAATCCTATTAATTCTATGAATAAATAATTTTTTATTACCACATTCAATGCAGATATTATATTTACTTGGTAAGTACCAACCCAAGTTTGGCACAAGGCCATTTTTACATGCTCTTACCTGGGCTTTTTGTCCTAGTTAAAACCCTTACATTCACCATTAGCTGTCTTGGGCAGATGGGGCTCGTTAACTCAGAGAGCATCTTATCTAGGTGAAGGGTAACACCAGATGCAAAAAGCCTGTGTAAGAGCACGTAAAAATGGCCTTGTGCCAAACTTGGGTTGGTACTCACTAAGTAAATATACATACATACATACATATATATATATATATATATATAATTCTATCATTGGTTCTTGTCGATGTTTTTGGAAACTTCTAGCCTCTATTTTTTTATCATTGGTCAATCCAGACAAAATTGATTTTCATATTGGCTTAATTTATTCATCTGGTTTAGCTGTTAAAAAAATATGAACTACTGCAGCTGTATATGTTGTGGCCTGAGTATTATCTTGGGTTTAGGCAAGAAAAGGGTCAATAAACAGGATTCACCCATGAATGGTGAATAGAAAATCTATATATTAATACAGTAGTGTAAACAATGGTGACATATAACAACCATCATCACAAACAGTAATTAAAGAGAAAGAAATTATTTTTCTTTTATGACTCTACTCAGGAGGCAATTAAAACCTTTCCAGTGGAAAAAAAACCCCAAAAACTGGTTGTTTAAAAGTTTAAAATTTTTCTTTTTAATTTTTTTGTTTAAAAAAAAAAAAAATAAATGAATAAAAGGAAAGTTAGTAGAGGTAAGTTTGAAAAAACATAATACATTCTTTTTTAAAAAAATCAAAATTATCATTGAAATTTCATGTGTTCTGCTAACTTTTTATTAATTTGGTAAGGTACAGTACTTGAAGCACATGAATTAATGGTTTTATCTTTTAAACATTAATTCAATTCTAAGAAAAAGTTGGGCATGTAATGCCTATTACCATAACATTATTTTAACACTGTTCTTATATAAGGAATAAATAAAACCCATTTTGATTTATCCTCTTCATAGAAGAACTAGTTATTTATTTATTCATTTTAATTTGTATTTATTTATTTAATCAGTAAAAGCACAAGGTTTGGTTTATCATGCTAAATAGTTAGTTAATCCAATGATACTTAAGTGCAGAATGGCTGAAAGCAACAGTTAATAATTTAGGAATGCCAAAATGTGGTCGGCTGTACTTAATGTTTGGAAATCTAGATAGACAGCTTTGAAAGGATAAAATGATCTGCCAATTAAGTTGTTACTCAAAAGAGAAGTTCATCGAATTCTTATTTTAATCTAAAAGTGAATGCAGCAAGAAAAGGGAAGAATACATTTTTTTTTCTGTATTGTTGGCCATCCCAATTCATTACTAAGCAGGCTAGTAATGGTTTAGTTATTTAAAATCTGGTACGAGAGACAACAACTATAGAAGGCAGTAATTACTGTGGGTCATGATTATAAGACTAAGTATTCCAATCTGATGTCATAGTTGATCACCTGAAGATAGCCAGGCAATAAGTTGGTTGAAACAACAGCTCTAAAAATGAGGACAACAGTTTGTAAAAAATTAAGATATAGATTACGAAGCCTAAAGAAAAAAGTTTCTTTAACTTTGTTTAGGCAAAAATGTAAAGTGAGAAGGAAAAATACAAGATGGCGCCTAAGGCCTTAAATAAATGGTGTGTTCTCGAGAGAAAATCGGGATGTCTCGTAGAATTGCGGCAAGCGTCGTGAACATGAAAATTAGCCTGCCCTTTAACGACTATAAAATCAGGATGCTAGGAGAAGTTGACAGAGCTCATTTCGATCGCTCTGGTGTTCGGCTGTCGTTGTCATCAGTTGGATCTGTTCGTTGCTATTGTCAGTTGGTTTCCGTGACCATTCAATACTACTGCCAGTTGGTTCCCGTGACCGTTTCTTACCATTGTGAGTTGGTTCCCATGACCGTTTCTTACTATTGTTAGTTGGTTTCCTTGACCGTTCATTACTACTGCCAGTTGGTTCTCGTGACCGTTTCTTACCATTGTCATTTGGTTTCCGTGACCGTTCATGACTATTGCCAGTTGGTTCCTGTGACTGTTTATTACTATCATCAGTTGGCCCCCGCACATTACTGTTTTTTTTTGTTTTTTTTTCAAATTTTGTTTGGCGTTTCGCGTGCCACCACCTTATTTAGCACATAATCCTAATGAAGAAAATGGAAATTTTCCCTGATTTTTCATTACAGGATGCTAGAAGTTCATAGTATTTATAGATAACCTCATCACAAGAAACACATGTTTATGCCTTTATTGATTTTTAATATTGATTCATATTTTTTTTTCTTTCCTGTTAGACCAGATTTGTAGGCTATCATTTGAATGGTCAGGCCACCACCTCAAGATTTTATCCAAAGAAAGCAAAAATAACAACAGAAATTAAGCAGATCATGAACATTTCTCAGTGCTCTCCATTTTCTGATTCCTACACCGACAAATCTTAACTATATAAATAGTTTTTATTTTTGAGATGAGGCTTTGAAATTTAGGAATTAACTTTATTATTCGGACTTTTGCCTACATCTTAATAGGTTTTTTAATGTTTCTACACTACGTTTGAGATGAGGCTTCGTAATTTAGGAATTAACTTTGTTATTCGGACTTTTATCCTTATCTTAGTAGTTTTTGATGTTTCTATGCTACGTTTGAGATGAGGCTTTGAAATTTAGGAATTAACTTTATTAATCGGACTTTTGTCCTCATCTTAGTAGGTTTTTTGATGTTTCTACACTACGTCTGATTAAAATTTTAATAAGATAAATATTTAAAAATAATCAATTAATCATTAGAAGTTATTTTCTTTTAACTCTTTAAACCCTAAACAACCGATACATTGGCCTTGGTGACTTAAGGCAAAAGAAGACATACACACAACAATATTTAAACCTCTACCTTTGGACCCTGATTTAGTAATATTACCAAGTAGTCACTCACAGATGTTCTATTAAAGAACCATATAAGGGTCGAAATGTCAGCGTGTCTTTTTTGCCTTTCGTTACTAAGGCCGATATATCGGCCCTTTAGGGTCGAAAGGGTTAAAGAGAGTCTAATTAAATTTGCTCATTCCTAAAATCAAAGCTGCAAACTACTTCTGTTAAAGTAAGAATTTAGATTAACATTATTAGAAATCTCTATAAAATTATTTATAAGCTAAAGGTTTTCTTGCATAGCCTTTGAATGAACTTTTTACATTTTGTTTTGGATTCGAAGAAAAAGTAAAAAAAATCTAGTCCAAATCATGATTATAAGTTTACAGAGTGTAATGATATTATCCAAAGCAAAAAGAGTATAAATGGTCCTCCCAGATAATTATTTAATGTTTGTATTAAATTTAAGAAGAATTCTTGGAGCACTTTGTTGCCTTCAATTGGCAGAAATATAATTGTAAGTTGAAACAAAATTTGGTACTTAATGTAATAAAAGAAAATACTAATTCTGGCATCTGATTGGTTAATTACTTGTAACCCTGGCTAGAATTGTCTTCTAATTTTAGGCAACTTTACCCATTGTCAGTTACCAAAAAATACCAACACTCTTGCCTTCTTTTGGCTTGTCTTTAGAAAACATATTTTAAAGTTAATTTTGTGTGTTTACAGAAAAAAAATGCTATTAACATTCTTTTTATTTTCTATACCCCACAAAAAAAATCTCTCTCTCCCTCTCTCTCTACCTCTTTTAACTCTCTTTTCTCTATTAAATTTTTTTTTAAATGGTGTATTCATGTCTAAGATTTTATTACAAACATTATCAATTACAATCGGATTGTTGAGTAAATTTAGTTGGTTATTGAATTTTTTTAAGCTGAGACCTTGTAGTTTCCACATTTTTGACTGTTGGAGTTGTCTTGGTTTTTTTATTAGAATTTTGATTGTTCTGTTATTTAGCTTTTTTTTTTCAAGTGTATTTTTTGTTTTTGTCTACTTTAATTATCTTTTGAACTTTAAGTAAATTGTATTCTGATGCATAAACACATTTTATTTTTTACTGTGGCTAAAGGGTTTTGATATTACAATCATTAATAGAATAGCAGTCAGATTTGTAAATAAGATGAATTGCTGATTTATTGATCTTCATGATATTTTGGTAATTATTTCATGCAAGAAATTGACATTAGATATTGTGAAATAGAGGAGTTGTTTATTTTATACCTTGCTAACAAGTATTAAAATATTAAACTAATCCACTTAATAAACGGCATACTTCATATCTTTATAGACTATAACTGAAATATACTAATGCTGCAGAATACTATCACAGTGTTGCTTTTTCAAAATCATTTAGTGTAAAGATATTCACTTATCTGAAAATTAATATCAATATAAATCTTATTATAACATACCTGAACTAAATTTGCTTTAAAAAATTTTTAAGTAAAAATAGCGAAGAAATTTTACCTGAAAGTAAGGTAGCTTTGACAATTAGTACTGAATTTTAAAAAATAAAATCAGCTAAATTATAAAATTAAGTTTGTTTGTACACTCAAAGATTAATTGGTTATTTATATATTATGTTCTTTCATATTTCTAAAAATTATTTTAAATGAAATAAACTGTTTAGTTAGCATACTTTTTATTTTATTTTATTTATTTTTTTGAGATTTTGTAAAGCCTTATTAAAACATGCATGACACAGTTGGCAATAAACATTAGACAAACATGCTCAATAAGATAAAAAGAAAATATTTGGCATAGAAAATACTTTTTTTTTTTCCTTTTTATTTCTGTAATCATTCCATCATGCCTGAAGCTTCAATCAACAGCAGTAGTGAGTGTAACAAGATTCTATGTGAGCAAGTACAGCAAAGTACTATCATGACAAGAAGTATCTTCAATATTGGGCTCTTACCTCCATCACTACATCTTATTCTTTTCTACCCTTGTTTACTTTCTTTCCTTCTCTTCATGGCTGCTGGGATTTGTATCATAGCAGCTCCCTCTCACTAATAAAATCCTCCTCCTCCTTCTCCTCTGCATCACTTGCCAACCAGGGAATGCAAAGGGGGTAGAAATAAAGCAGCAAGCAAGTGTGGTGATGCTACTTTTTCTCAGACTGCCTCTGTGCACAGATATACACAGACAGGACTTACTAATTTAGTACCTCCTCTAGAAACACCTTTTGGTTTACCAAATGGTTCATGGAGAAGAATAAGACCAGGTTAGATGCTACAGTCGTCAACACCGTAGAAAATGAAGGCAAAGATAACGTCTATGTGGTGCTACGGTATTTATTTACTCTTTCATGGCATTTAATAAAAATTATTAAATAAATGAAAAACTATATGATTTTTTTATATACATCTAAACACCCATTTCCCTTTTTAATCTCTATTGCTTTTTTATATATATATATATATATGTGTGTGTGTGTATATTAGTTAAGCATAGACACAGTCAATGGCCTTTAGTGACTGTCAGTTTCTCGCCTGCGTGGTCATCAGACTGAAAGCTTTAAACTGACAGTCACCGAAGGCCGTTGACTTTGTGTCTACGCTTAACTAATATACACGCTCTATCACTGATATTGAGCACTCTAATTATAAATATAAGCAACCTTACTACACAGATTAATATATATATATAATATATATATATATATATATATATATATATACACACACAAACACACACACACACATTTTCTTGCTACTTTTATTTTTTCTATTGCTTGTTATAGATAAATGTCTATCAACAAATACTTCAAATAAACTTTAATTTGTTTCACTTTTGATTTTTAAACTTAAAATTAATATCCAAAAATTTGATTGCATAAAAGCTTTTGTTATATTTTTAATTTCACAATCTACTCCAATTCTAAATAAAATAGATCTCCACTTCTCTTCACACATTTATTACATAGTCTATAATAATACTAACTAAGCTTATTATTTTACAGTCTTCACAACTTCATATATTGCCTACTTTCTATAATTCTAAATTCAGCTTTTTTTTTTCTGAAGCTTAAAAACATTTACTTTCTTTATTTTGTTACAAATGAAGATATTTTAAAGATTACAAATGAAGATATTTTAAAGACTTGTTGTTTGTTGCTAGTTGTTCATATTAGCAACTCTCTTATAATTTTTTAAACTTTGAATTTTTCTGCTTTATAATAAATTATGATTAATGTTAAATGTTATTCTTAACTCATATATTTATAAAATGGTTGAAATTGCAATATAGTTAGATTAAAGGTGAGTGAAACACCTGAAAAATGTAACCGCTTGCTGAATTAAATTTTTTTTGATTTTTAGTAAAAAATCTTACCATAGTCCATACTACCAAAAAAAAAAAGAAAGAAAAATGTTGATTTTGTTTATGCAGTTAAACATAATTTTTTTTTTCTTTCAACATAAAAAATGCCAATAATCTGTTTTTAGAATGTGTTACCTGGCTTCTTTTTATCGTATTGAATTGATTTATAGACATTAAATTTTTCACTATGTTAGTTTTTTTTTAGACTTTAATAACTTTAAGATTTTTAATGCTTTGACTTCGATATATAATATTTCAGTGAAATTAATAGATTATAGTTCTTCTGAAGCATCATATAATAATTAATAAATAAAATTTTTTAAAAGGCATAAAT
>JAUZSX010289804.1:0-14338 GCA_034780655.1 Idiosepius hallami
TACAAAAAACAGCAACCTACTTAATAATAATAATAATAATAACAACCCGCGCGTACGTGGTACCCCTAGCTCTAAAAGTCCTCGAGGGACGCAAAATAGATTTTTCCCGGGGTAAGCACTATTTAATTTGTGAAATGAACAATTCCTTTTGGCCAAGTTTCAGAAAAATTGAACGGATGGATCAAAAGTTATAGGCCAGAAAAGGTTATTTTTGGCTGTTGGGCATTTTTACCCCCTGGGGGGGGGGGCTAACAAGATTTTTTTTCAAAAATCGGAGAATATCACCTTCTAACCTGACCGAATTTACAACTTCATGCAAAATTTCAGAAAAATTGAGCGGATGGTTGCAGAGAAAAACACGAACGAACGAACGAACGAACGAACGAACGAACATGCCTCATGTTCCCCTCATTAAATATCGGGGTACCAATAATAATAATGACGATGATAACGATGATGATAATAATAATAATTTAAATCTTTTATAAAAGCAAACGACAAACAGCGTCAGCAAAAGCAGGTGCTTTTTTTCCTTATTGGACCGGGCTGGAGTGGTGCGTGGTGGCCGTGGTGCGAGACCAGACGATATATAAATCTAATTGTAATCTAGTATGGTCTTGGCTGGTGGCTGCCGGACTAAAGGTCTCACTCTAGATTTTTCATTCTATAACCAACATTTCGCGAGGAAGAGAAAAACATTGACAGAAAAAAACGAATCCCAATAACAACCTTAGAGAGTCAAACTGAACTGCTTTTCCCCAAGCGCAGATGTTGCACATTTGTGGGGGATTTCATAATTACAACACGAGTCGTTGAACACGACCTTTTGGTACAAACATAAATACATCATTGAAAGCGGTAAATATTGTCGCAGTGAAAAAAGGTGAATCGGTCAGATTTTGACACAAAACTAGCCAAAATTTTAGCTCCCAACCTGTTGATTTACCTTTGGACCCCGACTTATCAAAATTACCCAGTAGTTACTCAGAGCCGTTATATTAGAGGAACATATTAAAACCAACATATTTGTGTGTATTTTTTTTTTGTTTTGCCTTATGTTTTTAGGGCCGATATATCAACCCCCTGGTGTTCAAAGGATTAAGATCATAATAACAGAACCAAGTTTCGCTTGAGAAAAATTTCTTGTGGTTTTATGGGCAATTTTTCACGAAATTTACGCCCATCGCTTTTACATGCAATTAAAAGTGATTTTTTTTTGTGTGTGTGTGGGCCTCCATCCTGACAAGAAGCTTTTTATTCGTTTTGCTTTGTTTCACGGCATGTCAACCTTTTAAGTCATTTAATGCCAAGAACAATCATAAACGTTTACGGTTACCCCCCCCCCGTTTTTTTTCTTTAGCAAAACATAATATGCACTATTTAATCCATAGCTGCCTGCAGGGGGAATGAATGTGGAGATTCATACCTTTCCCAACAGTGTTTAGTCCAAATGTGAACGTAAACAGAACTTGGTACTTGGATTCGAACTCGCGTATTATGATTTTGAAGTCCGG
This sequence comes from Idiosepius hallami, assembly GCA_034780655.1. Classification (NCBI taxonomy): domain Eukaryota; kingdom Metazoa; phylum Mollusca; class Cephalopoda; family Idiosepiidae; genus Idiosepius; species Idiosepius hallami. Next base: position 1,515 of record JAUZSX010289804.1, read on the forward strand.
CTGCTGCTGCTGCTTATTCCTTGTCCCAAGTGTACTTACCCGTTTGCGCTTTGCTTATTGGTTCAGTCATTTTTTAAGCTACGCTAAGTTGCACTCATTGACCCGACCCACCATTCTTTGTTCTGGGAGTCACGTCGTTTTATGTCAGCTTCTGTTATTGACTTCAGATTTATTTTACTTAACTTATTATACAAAAGAAAAAAAAATCTTAACAGGCTAAAATTTTAAAGTAAATTTTTGGGAGAAAAAGAATTATTTTTTTCTCCTTTTTCATTTTAAAGCTGTTCTGTTAGTACAACATACAACAACAAGAGTAACAACACTGTTGTGTTGTTTGTGTTGTACTGTTGTTGCTGTTTCTTCCTTTTTTTCTTTTTTTTTTATCTATTTAGAATTTTTTTTTTTTCATATCGTGGCTTAGGGATGTGTTTTGTGTGGTCGGGATGGCCCATTGAAAATGACTGGGAACAAAAGCAAATTTAGACAGACAGACAGACAGATAGATAGATAGATAGATAGATAGATAGATAGATAGATAGATAGATAGATAGATAGATAGATAGATAGATAGATATGAACAGAGGGAGAAGGAAAATAATGAAAAGGAAGAGTTATAAAAAAGCAGAAAAGTTAATAATAGTTTTAAAAAATGATGAAATAAAAAGAAAAGAAAGAAAGAAGTAACTGCTTCTTTTTCTTCTTCTTCTTTTTCTTCTTCTTCTTCTTTTTCTTTTTGCTGCTGCTGCTTTTCTTTCTTTCTTTCTTTCTTTTCTTTTTACCCACAATTCCTCATGTAAACATTAAATATGGCAGCTCCCAGCGTCCTTACAAGATGCATTTCTTTTGCTGCTCAAAAAAAGCCGGTTTTTCCCGTGGAAAACCCTTAAAAAATCACCCAGGATTTTGGCAATTGCCTTCTAGAACCAGTCCCAGACTTCCTGGAAGCTGTCCGAAGGTGAAACACGCCCATTAACTGCTCAGTTCTTGCCCATTTCCTCATTCGACTTCGTTTTTTTCCGTCTTTTTCTCTCTTCACTCTCAAAGAAACGAACGACGAATTTTTCCTCAGTAATTTTTTTTTTTTGCTTTTATTTTTCTCTCTATTTAAAAAGAATATATATATATATATTTTCTTCTGAAGATTAAAAACAAACAAACAAAAAACTCACCCCACCCCCTAAAAAAAAGCTCAACAAGACCCAAAACCACGAGCAATCTCTCACCCCCTTAAAAAAAAACAAAGACCCCCTCAAACACCACAACAGGACACACAAGCTTTCATTTAATATCATTATTATTAAATTAATATTATATTATTATTATTATTAATATTTTTGTCACAAAAAAAACTATATTTTCTTCCTTGTTTTTCATTTCGTTTAAGAATTGACTTATTTTATTATTTTTTTTCTTATTAGGCAAAAAAAAATCGCATCTGTTGAAAAATTAATTAATTTTTAAATAATATTGCATTTTCTTCTCTTTGTAAATAAATAAAATAAAAATAACACGTAAATAATCGGCATATATATTAGAAAAAAAAACATTTCTTTTTTTAAAATTGTCCCTTTTTTTTATATACCGGAAATAAGTGAAACATAACACACACACACACATATATATATATATATATTATATAGACATTTAAAGATTTCTTCTTTTAAAAAACCTAAAATTGATCCCCTCCCCTAATTTAGATAAAGACTGGAAAAAGAAGCTGAAAATTGGATTTATTTCTCTATTTTTTTTAAAAGAAGGTAAGTAAATATATATTTTGTCACCCTTTCCTTTTTTTTAAAAATCCAAATGGTGTTGTTGGTGGTGTTGGTGCCCCAAAAGTTAAAATAAAATCTATTCATAAAATAAAATTCACAGATTTCAATAACCAGTAAATTTTAATTTAAAACTGTACAATTTTTCACAATAAAAACGTCTTATTTATTTACAAAATTACAGATCTTTAAAAATAAAAAAATGCTGGAAATATCCTCCATTGACATTAAGACCTTTTACACCAACTTTTCGGGCACCCTGAATAATTTTTCCGTAATTAAATATTGTCTTTATTTTGCGATAATTTTTTCATTTTTACTATTTTTGATGTTTTGTGTAAAATTCAACAAATATTTTGTTTTATTTATAACTTTTTATGTCTATAATAAAAACATTTTTTATTTATGGAATTAAAAATAAATGCCTGAAAATAAATTTAATTAATTAACATAAAAAAAATCCTCCGATTTAATTAATTTAATTTTACACAATTAATTAATGACTAAAATAAAATATTTTTGTTTAAATTTATACCTTTTAATCCTTTTTACTTATCAAAATTATCAATTAGTTACTCAGAGTCACTATATTATAGTAACAAACAATAAACATATCAAAGCCAAAAGTTTGTCTTTTTTTTGCCTTATGGTGTCAAGGCCGATATATTGGCCTCTTAAGGTCCACATGGATTAAATGGGAGTCTGTTGTGTCCGTTTCATTAAATTAACAAATTGAATTCAATTTAATGAACGAACAGAACAGGCGCTTTCTTTCTTGCTTCTTCGTTGTGTTTGTTAATGTAAAGTATTAGGATGAAAATTCTTATCACCTTTGAACCCTGACTTGACTAAATAACCAACTAGTTGATCCAGGGCCGTACTAAGCCCGAATCATCCGTGTCTTCTTTTGCCTTAGGTCGCAAGGCCGTTTTATTGGCCCATTAGGATTTAAAGGGTTATGTTTTAGAAGTTAAAGAACCCACAGATATATATGTATATATTCAGACACGTTTCATTAAAAAGAATTTTAATTTTTCTTTACAATATTTCTAAGTCGATTTTTTTTTCTTGTTTTCTTCAGAAATTAGTTGTGTGGGGTCGCATCGCATCCATGCGTCTTAACCCTTTAGATCCTAAGGGGCCAATATATCGGCCTAATAACCAAAGGCAAAAAAAGACACACTGACATTTCGACCCTAATAGTTTTATTTTTTTTTTATTAGAACGGCTCCGAGTGACTACTTGGTAATATTACTAAGTCAGGGGCCAAAGGTGGAGGTTGAAATATCGTTGTGTGTGTGTCTTCTTTTGACCTAAGTCGCCAGAGCTCTGATAACGGTTTTTTGTTTAGGGTCTAAAGGATTAATAATAACAACAACCATCTCCAAGAGAGCTCTCTCTGCTTCTTCTTTGCTCCCTCCTAATCAATGGTGATGATGGGTGACTTTATTATTTTGGGATTGTTTCTGATTTGGGTTTCTCCTTTTTCTTCAATGGAACAAAATTACACGCTTTCTTAGAAGAAAGAAAATGAGTAGTGAGTGAGTGAGTGAGTGAGAGCACGCACGACGCACGAGTATAGAGTAAGTGCGAAGTGCGCCCTTTCTCTATCCCCCTTTTTCATACGATGCAGGGAGACGCCGGCTGTAACTACTTCTAGTAGTAGTAGTAATAGTAGTAGTAGTAGTAGTAAGAAGAAGAAGCAAATTAATTCTAAAATTCGATCATAGATATTAGATAACCATTTTTATTGTAAAAGCCAGAAATATACAAGATTTGTTTTTTTGCTTACATAATTTTGCTTATATTCAAACAGATATTGAACATAGATTATATTCAAAATTATAAAACAATATTGAATGATGAAATTAAATTCTAATTAATTGTTTCAGTGTTGGTTGAAAAATGGTTATTGATCATTAAATTTAACACAACTAAATTTGAAAGAGGTTAATTGCCCAAAATGCCCCACTGGCCCCAGCAGTTAAGTATCTTTTTTTTAAATAACAACGACAGGAAGAAGATATTTGTAAAGGATAGTAAATAGTCCATAAAATATATTTAATCAAATAAATAAGCCTAAGATTAAAATATGGACTCAAGGGGATTAGAAATTTAAATAAAGGAACAAACCAATCGACTTAGCAATCGAGTAGCAATATCTCTTCTTCCTCTCTTCATCAAATATATCCGATAATAAAAAATAATATCATTCATTCATTAATAAATGCTAATGTTGAAGTTTTAAAGTATGGTGACACAACACAGAGTAGTAGTGCACTTGCACTTGCACTCCATCCCATTCATCGTTTAATGAATCAACCACAACCACTTTTGCTTGGACTGTGTCTGTCTATATATTACCCACAGGAAAAAAAAGGGTGCAAATAGAGAAGTCATAATTCAAAATAATAATAATAATAATAATAATTATTATTATTCAAATAAATTTCATAATATTTCTAATTTAATCCTGAATGAAAAATAGAAAAAAAAAATTTAATACAGACACAAAAAAAATATGGTGAACATAACCTAACGTTTTTAAGAACACATTTTCCAAGTTAAAGGAAGGGTTTACTTTTAATTAAACTGATATCTTGTTGAGGTTGGTCAAATTACCTTACTCTGAGGAATCAATCTAAGTCTAAAGTTCCTTATTTCATTAATGACCGACTATCAACTGAGTGTAGCTTATACATTTCGGTCAACGGTAAAAATAAAAACGACACAAAACATGCAACAAACAACAAACAAACGACACCCAGTAACTTAACTTAAGGTGTTTAAAAGTATTTTTTAAAGAGTTGGAACAAACCTAGTTTTAATGAATGAGAAAAATCCTCCCACGCAAACATGTTGTCGGTTTCAGTAGAGAAGGAATGAAAATTCAAGAAAGAAAAAGATAGAAAGAAAAAGAAAGGTAGGGCATAGAGAGACAGGGGGAGAGATATAGAAAGGCAGACAAATTTATGCCGTTTTGTTTGATAATCTCATTACACTCTAACTACTATAAACTACAACTACTACCACCACCATTATTTTGTGAATTGCAAATTATTGTTTATTGAAGTTATTGGGCCAACAACAACAAGACACACACACACACACAACAAGCCAGACACACCTCTTCCTTCTTTCATTTCTTGGGGTTTTTCCCCTTCTTTTTCATCGCCATTCTCTTTAAGGGACACGTTGCAAGAAAACCTTTGAGATAAATTTAATGATAATAATAATAACAACAATCATAAATTAAATTTTGTGCCATTTAGGGACTTTTGGGATATACTTATAAAGAAAAAAAAAAGATCTTAACCCTGAAATAGTGGAGCAATTGGAGATATTTAGGGAGAGTGAAAGTAAAAGTAGAAATAATTACAATAAATAGAGGAGAGATAGCTAGGTAGAGTCTCTCTCTCTCTCTGTCTGCCTGTCTGAAGCAGGGGTCCCCCCGCCCGGGGTTCGAGTGGATCCTTGGTTCAGGCGATTACTGGACCCCGGGTCCAATAACTTTTTTTGTGTTACCCCAATAGAATTTGTAGCAAAATGAATTGACCTCCACACGTAGAAGTAGTCTGCCAGGTGGACAAAACAATTTACTTATAGAATTTATGAATAGTAAATAAACAAAAAAAAATGTATATTTGAAAAATATTTCATCTTGTATCTTAGGAAATAAAAGTCTTTTTGGCATAGAAAAAGAAAGCAAAGTGCACACAAGAACAAAACCGAGGAATCACAGTTTCATAGTAACAGAAATAAAACCCTCTTTTAAGCATTACGTGGCATCCAAGCAAAACTATTGACCATTATTAATTTCAAATTCATACAAAAACAAAAGAAAATTTTATTCAATCTACTATTATGCGAGAAATATTCATCCTATAAGAATGGTACACAAATGAAAAATGATGTTATTCTGTTTGGCATATGGCACAAGTGGCACACACAAAGAATTTCTAATTTACACCATCTGGGGGTAATTTACTAATTTCCTCATCATTGAAACAACATTATCTATAAAAAATAAATAAATAACAAAAAAAAAGCACACATGGAAAGGCAGACAGATATCTGAAAAAGTCAGTCTGTCTGTCTATTCATTTACCTATCACACTAAAGCACATGGAGAGACAGACATATCTGAAAGAGTCTATATCTATTCATTCATCTAGTACTCACACGTAGACAGACAGACAGATAGTCTGTCTGTTTATCCATCTATTTTTCTATCCATTTATCTAAACAAATAATCCAATTGTGACACGTATTTATTATCATCAAAATAAGAAAAATATCAAAATCAAAAACGTATTAATTATTACACATCTTAATACGTTTTTGATGTTTTTTCTCTTAAGCGTAGACACGGAGTCAAAAGCCTTAGGGAACTGTCAGTTTCTTGCCTGCACGGTCATCAGGCCGAAAGCTTTCGCAGGCGAGAAATTGACAGTTACCAAAGGCTATTGACTCCGTGTCTACGCTTATACACGCTCTATCTTGTGCACTCTAACTATTTATTTAAGCAATCTTATTACTTAGATTAATATATATATATATATATGTGTGTGTGTGTGTGTGAGAGAGAGAGAGAGAGTTTGCTTAATCTGTCTTTAATAAAGATGTCTCTAAAATTACTACTACTATTCTTCTTTTGTCAGAGACAAGAAGCGTGGATAGTAGAAAAAAAAGAAAAGAAAAGATGAATTTATTGGGTGAACTTCTTCTTCTTCTTCTTCTTCTTTTTCTTCTTGTATTTCTTCTTCACCATTCCCAACCAACCCACATAATCTGACACACGTGCAGGCAGCAGCAGGAGCACCCAAACCCCAAACCTAATCGACCGACCGCCCACCCGAGCAAAGCGCTATGAAATCATCTTCATTCTTGAAAAGCCGAATGAATGAAATGAATGATCCAAGCCAACAGCAGCAGCAGCAGCGGTGTGTGCAAAGGCAGACGACGACGGTTGGCAGTAAAGGAAAACAGACAAAGACGAAGAAAGGTAGGCGAATAAAGGAGGAAAAACAGCGACTTGGCCGGGAGTGGTAGGGGGTTGGACGTGCCTTTTATACACTCACTCTTTCCCCTAACCGCTTTGTACTACTACTGTGTATATATCTTCTATTTAGAACTAGTTCTCTCTCTCTCTCTCTCTGTCTATCTCTTCCTGGCCCCGTCTACAACGTTATCGTAATGAAATCGATTTATTGCTGTAACAAAGAAAAAAACGCGACTATCAGCAGAAGCAGCAAGAATGAACACGAAGCCCGTTGCAGACACGTGACCACACACACACACACACACACAATATTCGGAGTCCTTCTTTCTATCAATGGGGAAAAAACGCCATACATACAACCGCGCGCACGAGCGTTTAATTCACTAAATAGCAAGTGCGCGGGCAACCCTTACCTCGACTCTTACTCCTCCTCCGTTACAACTACAACTATTACTACTACTATTAACACGTATTATAAAAGGTGTTCAAAAAGTTACTGTAACTCCTTGCATTGACTGCATTCATTTCCTGAACTATGGATATAAAAATTCAAGTAAAGTAAAAAAAAAAAAACAAACAAAAAAAAAAACAGTAAAACATTTATACAACAATACAGTTTTTACCAATAAAAAGGTTTTATTATTTACATAATGATCACAAGGGAGGGGGGAGGCTGCTGAGACAATATTCTTTGATTAAAGAATATGCAAGAATATTTCTAATAAAAGTATGTTGTCGTTGTCACATCCCTCATAACTAGAGAATTAAAAGAAATTATAAAATCTCAAAATAGTCAAGTCTGTGACAAGAATAATCTTTAATAAAAGCATATTATCACAACCCTACTAATAAGTAAAGAATTAAAAGAAATGGTAAAATCACAAAATAGTCAAGTCTATGACAACAATAATCTTTAATAAAAGCATATTATCACAGCCCTGGTTATGACTCAGTTAAAAAATATTTCAGTGTGTTTACAAACTTTTGAGACAACCTCATAATTATTCCAGATTTAGAAAATAAATTCCTTTAGAGCTGATAAATCTTTTATAGGGTGTGCATGAAAATTAGAAATTAGTGCTGGTAGCCTTTGCTAAAAAAAAGTCTTTGTTTTGGCCTTTGTATGTAAATGAGTTTAGAAAGTTAAAAATTCTTTTCATAAGCATCTTGAAGATGATTTATAGATAATAATAAAAAGGAGTCAAAAAAAATTTTTTACTAAAGGAAATCAACAAAAGGAAATTAACCAAGCATGAACGAAGGTCAACCATGAATGAAGAAAACTTAGAAAGTAGAAAGGATTGCCTTTCGTACCTGCCATTCCTCAAAACCTAACTTGCTTGATTTCTTGCTTATAGGGCATATTGACATTGTTAATATTTATTGTAATAAAAGAGATACAATTTGGCACAAGGCCAATTGGGAAGGAGAGTTGCTAGTCAGGCTGGTCGTACATTTAACACTTAACCTTAACTAGACTCTTTTGTGACCCATTCACTTCAATGATTGAATACATTTATCCATCTTAACAACATACAACAGTCACCAAAATACCACGTTTACCCAATGGACTGATCCTACTTTAAAAAATCCCCATTGTTGACAATATATCGACATTGTTAATGAATGCCTCAAATGATTCTTTTCAAAAAATATTTTTTTTATTAGAAAAACAGTTCCTGTCAGATTATTGAAGTTAAGCAATGTTAAGCCTGGTCATTAGATAGTTTAAGAATACCATTGTTCACAGTTCAATTTCTTGTTTTCTTCAGGAAAAGTTGTGTCTACACGATCTAGCCATGCGCAGTGCTCATAAACCGGTATTTCGAAATCAGATGTAGATTGCAATCAAACACAACGATCTGACTTTTATATGTGTATAGATTTTACAAAACGAATTTAAACCAGCATGTATGCTTTTTTAAAACAGATTTTAAAAATAACGGGTTTTAAAAATTTAACCTATAAATATTGCATTCTTTTCATTTTTTTAAATTTTTTTCATATACAATTAATACAAAATTAATACAAAATAATTTTATACATTAATCAACAAAACTTAATTTAATCTGGTGCGTATGCCTAATAAAAATAACAGGTTTTGAAAATAATTTAATAAATTCTGCCCAGTAGCACAAATGGCTTGGTCAGTAGAGCATCAAAATTTTATATACAAGTAATGAAGGCAAGCGAATGGTCTCGGGTTCAATTCCTAAAGCAGGCAATAAGTTTAAACCTTTAATGTTCAGATCTTTTTATAAATAAACAGATTAGAGTCTTTGTTATTGACTCAAAAGATTCAAATAGAAAGAAATGAATATTGGTATTCAATTTTTTTTTTTTTTTATAGGTGTTAGTTTTGGGGGTTTTTTTTAGGGATCTGAAAAACAAGGGCTTTTTTTAATATGTTAGTTATATTAATTTAATTTTTTTTTTTTTGTTTGACCAATTTTTTTTTAAATCCTTATTTTTGGTATCTTTTACTTGTGTTAATTATTCTAACAAAAACATTGAATGTTTTGATGAAGCTTAAGTTAATAATTCCAACCTTGGAGGTTAAGCTTTTAACAAACAGCAAACTCTTCTCATTTCAATTTTGGGATCAATACATAGAAAAGCAGTTTTGTGGGTTTATTTTTTTTTTTTTAATATTTTTGTTTTTGTTTTTATATTTTTGTTTTTTTATTTTAACAAAATTCAATTTTTTTTATATTTTTGTCTTTGTTTTTATATATTTTTTTTTTTTACAAAATTAAGTTGTCTTTTTTTTTTTTATAAAAGCAATAACATTTTTTTTTTTAATTTAAAACCTTTTTTCATTAATATATAAAACAAACAAACATTAACAATTAACATCTCTTTCTTTAAAAAAAAAAGATAAAAATAGAATTTAAAAAAATAAAAGATTTATTCAGCATTTCTTAGAAACCATTTTTGGAGAAGACCCTTCGACCTAGTGGGTAAGCAATCAGACTTCGGAATTGTAGTACACAAGTTCAAATCAAAGTTGTTCCATCTAGCATCACATGTTGACTAACCCCCTTGGGATAAGTATGAATCCCCATCTTCCCTCCAGCTATGGATTAAATAGTGCAACTTTTGTTAAAAAAAGTGTGTATAAAAATAATGTTTATCATAACTAATTTTTCTCTGCATTAAAATGACCTAAAAGATTGATATGCCGTTAAACACACAACAAACAAATGAATGCTAATGCTCCACCCTCCCAGCCCATGCTGAAAAAGGTTGATATGCCATAAAACACAAAAACGAATGTATGCTCCACCCTTGCTGCCGACGCTAAAAAAGGTTGATATTATATTTACTTGGTAAGCACCAACCCAAGTTTGGCACATGGCCATTTTTACTTGCTCTAATCCAGGCTTTTTACATTCGGTGTTAGCCTTCACCTAGATGAGCTGCTCTCTCAAGTTAATGAGCCCCATCGGCCCGAGGCTGCTGCAGTGAAAGTAATGGTTTTGACTGGGATTTGAACTCGTGTAATATGATTCCAGAGTCAGAGCTTTCACCAATGCTCCACCGTCGCTGCCCAACAAAGTAAAAGGTCGATATGCCGTTAAACACAAAACAAACAAACGAACGAATGCTCCACTCTCGCTGCCTGCACTGAAAAAGGTTGATATGCCGTTAAACACAAAACAAAGAAACAAACGAATGTTCCACCCTCTCAGCCAATGCTGAAAAAGGTTGATATGCCGTTAAACACAAAACAAAGAAACAAACGAATGTTTCACCCTCTCAGCCCATGCTGAAAAAGGTTGATATGCCGTTAAACAGAAACAAACAAATGCTCCACCCTCTCAGCCCATGCTGAAAAAGGTTGATATGCCGTTAAACAGAAACAAACAAATGTTCCACCCTCTCAGCCCATGCTGAAAAAGGTTGATATGCCGTTAAACAGAAACAAACAAGAAACTATTTTCTCAATATTTTCAATTCTTATTTTCTTTCGTAGCCAAACCATTAAGCAATTGTTAATCATTTGACAAGGTGTGGTTCTTGCTCATTAGTCATGTAATCATTTCCATTAAAGCACTCTTTATTATTGTGGACTTAAATCCCAGAAGAGACAAATTCATCAGCTTTCACAAGAGTTTGATTTCTCAAAGCTCATTAAAATTCACCTCAAAATTGCCATAAAATGTTCGTAGCATTGTTTATTGCATAACAACCAAAAAAACATAGAATTTTGGAGATTTTATCTCAACTTCATTTGAAGTGATTTCAAATCTTACAACATTTTTAAGAATCTTAATTTTTATATTTTTTTTTTAACAGGTTTTACAAATTTGCAAGAATTCAGATTTGCAAGACAAAAAAATGCTCAACAAATTGTCAAATTTTACTCAATATGATTTTTAAAAATCAAATGAATTTTATAAAATTGGTAGACAGAAGGTGTGTTTATTAAGTTTGTTTTACAGCTTATCAACCTTTTTAGTCGTTAAACCCCAAAAACAATCATTTTGGGTTAGAAGGTGTTGTAAAAGGACGTCATTCTTATTTCTAACTAATACCATAGAAATTTGTCAAAACTAATTGTTCTTGGTAATGGAGATTGATCTGCCATTAAACAATAGCAACCAAATTATATGGAATAATGATTTAGACACTGGCCATTTCAAGCGTTCTTCAAGCGTTCATCAAAATGAGGAACTTACAAAGAAACAATGAATGAACACACATTGCATAATCTAGAAACAGGAAGGAGTAGGGAAGGTTTTCCTTCTGTTAATTAAGTTGTATCTTAACGAGTCAGACAAATTAAATAATTAAATGTTCAGCGATCAATTATTTTAACAAATGTAAATAAAGTTTTGTTTTTTTTGTTGTTTTTTATTCTAATATACAAATCAGGATATAAAAAAGATAAGGAAATTTAAAATGACTTAAATGACCCTCCTTTAAAATTAGCTTTGTACCATTTCAAGGAACATAACCAATCAAGTGGGAAATTGAAACAATTGAGGCTTTCAGCCGTTTTTACTAAAAACTTTCTTTCTTTCTCTTGTTTTAACTAAAATCATATAGAAACAGAACAAACAATAAGGCAACTACAGAGCTCTGAGGATAACCTATTTTATTGTACATTTCATAAATAAGAGGAAAAAAATTAAAAGAAATTTATTTTAAAAAAACATGAAAGAAAATCTTATTTCTTCTTCCCCCACAAAATTGTGATGGAATCCAAAAACTAAATGGATATTTTAACCAAAAAGAAAAAAAGAAGGAAATAAGTAAAGAGAAAGAAATTCTCTGATCTAAAAAAAAAAAAAATATAGAAAAAATGAATATAAGCAAATCTAAGTGTATTGTTTGAGTTTTACAGCATATCAACCTTTTTTAGGTCATTTAATGACAGAAAAATAATTTAATGTATACACACGTAATATTTTTTAATAACACAATGTTCACTATTTAACCCATAGCTAGGGGGAATGTGGGGATTTATACCTTTCCCAAGGTTATTAGTCCAATTATGAACGCGAAGGGAATGACTGGAATTTGATCTCGTAAACTACAATTCTGAGGTCCGCTGCCTACCCACTAGTCCAAATGAACTTCCCCTCTATGTTGTAAAGAATATGGACATACAAAGTATGCGTTCATTTATGTTTAATGGCATATCAACCTTTTTAGGTTATTTAATGTCAAGGACAACTATTTTCCATCAACGTTTTATTCTCCATATATAGTTTTTTTTTAAATAACACAATATGCACTATTTAATCCATATCCAGAGGGGAAGGGAGTATTCATACCTTTCCCAGAAATATTAATCCATATATGAACATGGACGGATGGACTCTGATTTGAACTTATGACAATTCCAAAGATCAACTGTATATTAGTGAAGCGTAAACATGAAAGCTTTCAGTCTGATGGCTGCCCAGGCGAGAAACTGACTCATCGAAGGCCATTGACTCCGTGTCTACGCTTCATTAATTTATAAATATATATATATATATATATATATATATATGATATTTACTTGGTGAGCACTCCCAAGTTTGGCACAAGGCCATTTT
>JAUZSX010289815.1:0-14337 GCA_034780655.1 Idiosepius hallami
GTTTTGACTGGAATTTGAACTCGCGTTACACGATTCCAAAGCCCGAGCTTCTACCAATGCTCCACCGTCGCTGCCCTTTTGCATTTTCAATATATGTTAGTGAATTTATGTGAGTTAATACTTTTCATGATGAGGATAACTATAATAAAATAATAATAATAATTAGCTCGGCCTGTAAAAAGATTTTACAGATAGGAAAAAAAAGGAGAATAATTTTTTTGTCCTTGATATTTAAAATTGATTTATCTTAATAACTTGAAATGATTTCTCTGAATGTTAATAGCAGAACAACTAATGCTTTTTACATTTCTAAAAAATTAGAGATGGTAAGACTGCCTTTTTATTACTTTTTATAGAAATTTATTAGATTTTTTTATTTAGTAGATTTATTATATTATATTTATATTTTTAATAGTAATTTACTTTTTATATTTAATACAAAAACAATTAATGTTTTTTAAATTTCTAATCTCTCACAAAAAAAAAAAACATTAGAGATGGTAAAACTGCCTTTTTATGACTTATTTTTCAATAACTGTGTTTTTATCCAATCAAAATCTCTCTGTTTCCCTCATAAGCAACACCAATTTTTTCTGATGATCTTAATTGTTTATTGGGCATTTGGAACATTTCATTTCCATTCTAAGGGAAAATTAGTTTTTGCTTGTTTTACATCATATCAACCTTTTTAGGTCATTTAATGCCAAGAATAATTATTTTTGATAAATATTTTTGTCCACAGTTTTTTTTTTACATAATATTTGCACTATTTGAACCATAGGTGGGGGAAAGTGGGGATTTTTACCTTTCCCAAATATTAGTCTAAATAGGAGTGTAAAATGAACAACTGGGATTCAAAATTGTGTATTATGATTAGAAAGTCCAAATGCCTATCCACTGCCCCAAGTGGACCTCTCCAGAAGAAAATTTCCTTAACCCTTGACCTTGCTATAACAAACTTTCCTTCTTGATTCTAGATAATATTCAGATGTCCCAAAAGTTCAAGGAAAAATAGCAAGAATTCTTTGATTTAAAGCTTGTTGAATGGCACTTTTGGTAAATCTGAAATCTTGCAGATTAATGGCACCAAGTGTTTATTTTAAGGAATAATATTTGTTTTCTTTTTTATTACAAGGCAATTAAAATTTCAAAGTGTTTACGAATTTTTGGAACAACCTAATAAAAATAATGGTTGTCCCAAAAGTTTGTAGACTCTGATGGTCTTTATTTTGAAGAATAATTTTTGTTGTTTCTGTTATTACTTGGCAACTAAAATTTCAAAATGTTTACAAATTTTTGGAACAACCAAAGTACTAAACGTTTAGTACAACCAAAGTACAAAACATACTTTAGTTGTCCCAAAAAGTATGTTTAGTACTTTGGTTGCCCAGAGATTTGATTTTGAGGGAGGGCTTATTATATTTGGAAACAAATTGACACAAACAGGATATTTATTTTTAATGAGCTCTGCATAACTTCCATGAACAGAAAAACTAAACAATCATCCACTTGTCAAATATTATTTTGGTCAGATGTATTCAATCAACAGTTTGTAAATGGAATGTTTATTTAGGATTCTAAGAAAACAACAAATAATTCAATCTTAAAAAAAACATTCAGTCAGTATGGACATAAAAGGTTAAAAGGTCAATTGAATAGTTGTAACCTTAGATCAAAATACTAAAATGAAAAAGACTAATTGTTACACATTACCATTACAATATATACATTTAGACTACACATGAATGTTTCTATGTGAATAGAATATATTGTTCTGAGGTAGTTAACACCCCCTATACCATTGACATAATGAACTGGTCTTGGCTCGATGTAAGCCAGACATTTTGTGCCTTTGAGCAAAGATTAGTTACATAGTTTCACACTTGTACATATTACCCGACTCTCTATATTAATATTGTGACCCCTTAACAGGGGGCTACATTTGACGATGAGGAATTCAAAAAGATCACACATGCAAATATGTTGTAGCCCCCTGTTAAGGGGTGACAATATATATGCACACAGCATATGTGTTTTGTTATCTTTATAAAATTATATAAATGGAAAAAAGAATCCATACATGTTTCACTATTTGATTGAGCTTTAATAGAAAAATCGCCATTTTGGCAGTCGACGTGGCTCAGTTGATAGACAATCAGACTTCGAAACCGTTGGATGTGGGTTCGAATCTAAGTTGTTCCGTCTACGTTCACATGTTGACTAATACCTTTTGGAAAGGTATGAAGCCCAATCTTCCCTCCAGCTATGGGTTAAATAGTGCAAGACCTCAACGATGGATGTGGCAGATGAT
Source organism: Idiosepius hallami (assembly GCA_034780655.1). Classification (NCBI taxonomy): domain Eukaryota; kingdom Metazoa; phylum Mollusca; class Cephalopoda; family Idiosepiidae; genus Idiosepius; species Idiosepius hallami. The sequence continues at coordinate 2,312 of JAUZSX010289815.1, forward strand.
GTCTACAATGACACAACGGCACTGATGGTGGCAGAAGGCTGCAACAGAGGATGGTCTCCAGTCGTCGTGGTTATCCATGCCATGGGAAAAAGGCCATTCTTTGCCAAGGGTCCGTGTGGTGACTGCAGGTGCATCAGTCTCCCCACGTTAAAAGACATCATGCACAGGCATCCTCCTGAAAAGAGGACAGTCATACTCGACTACAAGTGACTGCCGAGGAGGAATGTGCTTATTTTCAAATTGTCAAAGTGATTTCCAACAACAACATTATTAATAGAAGACTTTGACGATTTAAAAGAAAGGCAATGTTGTGTCCAAGACATAATTTTTGAAAAACATTAACCAAAAATAGTTGAGGGGGGGGCATTGAAATCGTTGCAATATTTTTGGTCTGTTTACAGAGTATTACATTTACTTGGTCGAGCACCAACATGCTCTATATCTCAATCTGTGTTGTTGCTCTTCACCTAGATGAGTTGCTCTCCCAAGTTAACAAGCCCTGTCTGTTTAAGGCAGCTAAAGGTAAATGATAGTTTTGGCTGACATTTGAATTCATGTAATACAATTTCAGAGCCCATGCTTTTACCAATGCTCCACCGTCGCTGCCCTCATAGTGATGTCGATATGCTATAAAAAAACAACCTGTCAAAGTGGCCAGTTAAGCCAACAGAGTAAATGTGAAGATAAGTGTCTTTCAAAACAGATTTCATATCTCGAGTGAGACCTAGAGCCATGCTTAGAGCCCCTGCAGACTCTTCTTTTTGCATTCAGTGTCGCCCTTCACCTGTAAATGAGTTACTCTCGAGTTAACGAGCCCCATCTGCCTGAAGCAGTTATAAGGTGAATGTAATGGTTTTGACTTGGATTTGAACTTGCGGACTATGATTCCAGAGTCCAAATTTTTACCAATGCTTCACCCTTGGAGCTCTGTTTACAGAGTAAGACAGCAAAGATTTGAGGTATTTGATTCATAATTAGAGATTTAGAAAATGGACCAATCACAGAACAGTAAAGATGCAAATCATACACAAGAAAAAAAAAAGCCAAATTTTTAGTTATTGCCAGATTTCTTAATTGGAAAGACAACTCTATTCGTGTAAAATTAAACAATTATTTTTGTTAGCACTACTAAAACTCTTCCCTTGAAATTGCTGCTAAAATATTTATTGGTTTTCTCTTTAGCATAAAAAAGCATTTTAACTTTTATAATATCTTCAAAGTTAGGACCACTTAAATAAAATGAAATACATTGCCAAAAATGAAGCATAAGAATAATAGTTAAACTGCCTAGTTTTTACGCACTATTATGTAATAGTTGGAAAAAAGAAAAAGTAATAAAAAAACTAAATCTGACAGGGTGATATTTTAAATAAGGCCAGTGACCCTTTACAAAACATAGATGGAAATGAAAATTACTTTTTTTTTTTTACAATGACCTTTAAGGATTTACCAAAAAGTTTCCCCCCACACACACACACACAGAAATCATGAAACTCTAACCTTCTATCTATTCCTTCAAATAGTTTGAATTGGAACCGATTCAATCCTTCATTTCTAAATTAAAGTTAAAAAAATTTCTTTTAAACAAAAAAGTGGGGAAAAAAGTTTAAAAAATGTCAAGAATTTTAATACCACCCCATAATTTGGCAGGATTTTATGAAAGTAAAAAGTACTACTCCAGACTCGACTACTTCACTTTACTGCATTGCATTGCATTCATTACGAAGTCACGGCTTAGAAGGTTATTTACCCATATAGAAAGGAGAGGAACAAGATTGTAGGGACACAAAAAAAGTTAAAATGTATTATATTTTTTTTTAGAAATAAAAATGAAAATAAAAGTTCATAATTTGAATCTTAACACTTTCAACACTGACTTAGTAAAATTACCATCTACTCAGTCAGTCAGAGCTGTCTGTAGCCCGTTGTTCTATATTAAAGGGCCAGGAGGACCACGTCACCATATTAGGGCGAAAATATCTGCGTGTCTTCTGTTGTTGCCTTTTGGGCGTCAGGACCGATGTCGACCAATTAGGGTTCAAAAGAATTGACATTTTCATGAACTTCGAATATAACCAAATAGTTATATATATATTATATATATATAATTAAATTTTAATTCTTAGGATTAAGTCCTTACCACCAGTGTTTCGTGTTATTTACTGTTTTTGTTACCTTTATTTCTTTTCTTTCAATTTATCACGATAATCATAGAAACAAACAACTAAGCCTTAACTTTCCCTTAAAACTTAACCAAAATTTAGTTTTCCTTTAATTTCCCGAAAATCGGCATAAAAAGTTACCGATTCTAGAATTATTATTACCAATGAAAGTTTGTTTTCAATTTCCTACTTTTACTTTTAGAAAGCAAATTTGTTCTTCCTTACTTGAAAGCGAAACCGGTGTAAAAACTTTAAATCTCCCTGTTACTATTCAACCGGTTTTATATTTAATTCTATCATTATCAAAAATAAATAAATATTTCTAAATTTTAAAAATGTTTTAAAACTAATAATAATAATAATAATAATAATAATAATAATAGACTTTACCGGCTTTTTTTACATTTTAGGAAAACAAAAATATGAGGTAATCGTTTCTTCAGTTTTGTTTCCTTAAAAAGAATTTCAGAAATCGGATTTTTTAACGATATGGTTTGTTTGTTTTTTGTTTTTTTTTTGAGGAGGAGGGAGAAGAAGACGAGGGGGAGCAGGATTATTACTTTTGGAAAAAAAAAAAAGAATTATTATATTTCAGTTTATTCTATTGACTGGACACACTAACACGCGACACAACAAAACTCTTTACACACACAATCATTTTTGTTTGTTAATAATTGCTGAAATAAAAAGATCTTTTTTTTCATCATACTCAACAACTGAAGTTAATGTTTTTTTTAAGAAAAGAAAAAAAAGCCCAACAAAATATTTTGAAACCAAAAAACAATTATTCATGCGTGAATTATTTCAACAAAAATAAAATTCAAGTGAAGAAAACCAGTAACCAGAATGGCTTTATTTCATTGCCAATAATAAAATTCTGAATTTAAAACTTTAAATATAACTTTTAAAAACATACATGAAATTAATTTTTAGTGCATTTTGTGTTTTTGATTCAAGTAACAAGTTTAATGACATAGGGATTAAATTTGTTGTTTGTTGTACACTATTACCTTTTTCCCTAATACTTCGGCTATTGTCAAATTCATTTAAAGGCCTTCAGAGTTCATATATACAAAAAAAAAAAACGAAATAGTTTTCTTGCTCTACATCTGTTTAAGGGAGAAAAAAACATGTTCCATGATGCCATGCAATAATTTTTTGGCGTTGTTACAACGAAATTCCCTTTCAATAAAATGAAATTGAGAAATTGCGTAAAAACTACTTATATGACACATGGGATAAGATTAGCAGCAAGCAACATCAAAACCGAAATAAATCTATGAACTTTTAATTAAAATATTAAAGCAAATTTAGTTAAATGGCGTCATAGTTTTTGTGACCAAAAAAGTTAGTCTAAAAAGGCAAATGTGTTTTTGTTTTTTTAAGGTTATGTAATTGATTTTATTACAATATACACACAGTTATTGAAGTTGCTTTAAATACAATTTTAACTTTATTCTTTTTGTTTTTCACCTGTAATAAAGTAGTCTTTAGTTTAAATAGTTTTAAAATAACTTCTTTTTTCAATTCATTTATAGTGTGCAGCCAGCAGAGCAGAGAGAGTCGAGAGTGGTTGCATCTAGTCCACCCACAGTAATTAGTCCACACGTACTTTTACTTTAAAGTTTGAATTTCAACACTGACATAACACAGGTTTGTTCTGAATAAGAATTATTTTTTAAAAAAGATAAGAAACTTAGGCCCAAAAGATGGGTATAACAGAGAGCAATTTTACGAAAAACGTATTTTGTGAATTTTGGGGCACTGACTGGAGTTTAGATGACAACATTAAAGGGTTCTTGCCTTTAAAAAAGGTTTAAAAATATTCTGAGTCATATAAGAAAAATAAAATACATTTTTTCCCCATTATTTTATTATTTTATTATTATTTTACGACCACCCAACATCTGTTATCAGTTTAAAACAAATAATAAAGTGAAGAAGTGGTAGTTTTGTTTTGTATTTAAATATAAATGTCAAAATAAATAAATAGGATTAAAAGGGAGTCGATAACGTTAGAGCGTCGTTTGAATGCCAGAGTGAGTCTAAGTAACAATATATTTCGTCACCTGAGAGTTTAGTCGAGACCTCCGTCTCGGTTTAGTTCAATTTCATTTATTTACGAGGTTAAAAACAATTGAACATGAGGCATAAGTCTTTTTTTTTTCAGGTTTCTCCGGACACAAAACAAACAAAAAAGGGAAGGGTAGAGAAAGAAAGACTATTAACTGGAAAATAAACTTAATTAATTAATTTTTTTTTTTTGTGGAGGTTGTTGTACTTTTTGTTTTAGTTTTTTTGTAGTCGTGTGTGATTAAAAGGAATCCGTTTGACTTGAACAGGAGTTCCCGTGTTGTTTTTTTATCGTTCACAACAACAATAAAACAAAAAGGAGATAAATAAAACGGAAATATGTTAGTAATCAATTAAAGTAATTAAATTAATTGACGAACAATTATAAAGAAGAAAAAAACGTGGACATAATTTTAAGAGAAAAAAAAAAATTGTACATACCCAGATTTGTTGATGTGAAATTCGAACGTTTTTTTCTTAAAAGATTATTTAAAGCAGGTCTGGTAGCTCTTCACAAAACAGTCAGGTAACCGGCCGCCGGGTGGATATCTCTCATTTAATTTATCGGCTGGTCATTATTACTTAGTCAAAACACAATGCAGTAAAAATAAAATAAAACAAGCCGATGGTGGTGGTGGTAATATGAAATGAGTGTGGATGTAATTATCCGAAAAAAAAGTTAAACTTAGTAAATTTTTTTCAGAATGGAAACTTGAAAAATAACACATTTAAAATTACATTATTTTTTTACAACAATAAAACTAAGCAAAAAAAAACGGGATAAAGGAAACTTCAACTTCCTTAAATTGTTTTCGGGAGGGGGATTGATTTCTTAACAAAGGGGGGTAGATATTATTTTTCGTTTTTAAATAAGTTGTAATATATATCTGAGTCCCGTTGCATACCATGTGACTGCGTGAAAATAACACGCTGTACGCACAATTAATTATTAAACTGCGTCAAGAAAAACCTAAGGGAGATAACTCTAACATGTGTTACTGCTTTGTTGTTGTTAATGCAGTTGGTTTGGTCAAATAGAATAGAGGGGCCACCACGCTAAGACGATGTCCTCGGACCAGGACCAGCAACAGTCAGCAGCAACTCATCAGGATATGTAGGGAAAGGGATTAATCAAATGAGTAACAACTGAAATGCCCGTCTGTCCTCCACGGACAAAGAAGAAAAAAAATCAATAATGATTATAATGAACAACTCATCCAGGATATTCTGGGGTGATGATGAATGAAACAAATGTGGTTGTTAGTTGGTAGGGTCGGGTTCGGTCGAAAAACCTTTAAAAAACCAACCAAATAAATTAATTAACATTATTAAGGAAAAAAGTTTAGGAAAAAAAAGGAAAAATTAGAAATAAGAATAAATTAAAGTTTCTCAAATTTGCAGTTTAGTGCCCTCCTTATCGACAATTTCCGGGAACGCTTTTTACACCGGCACCGCTCGCTTTAACAGTATTAATTGAAATCTATTCCCTAAAAACACAGTATATTTGTCTTTTATGATTCTTCCTAATCTGTATCGATTTTAGCGAACTATTGTCCTCTTCTTCATAATTGCTTGGTTTTCGCACAACAGTCGGCAGTAGTAGTCCACACAAACATGGATAGCACAATGTTTTGACAAATAAAAACCAATCATGAAAGTGAAACAGATGTTTTGTTTTATTAAAAAAAAAAGAATACAAGAATAAACAAAGAACTTTATTTTTCTATATAAATATTATAAATATTTGCAATGAAAATGTTTAAATACCAAACATATTAAATAATGAAACTAAAACAAAATAATTATTTCAAGAAAAATTGACAAATAAGGAATTTAATGTTTTTAATGTATTTTTTCAATGAACTAAAAACGATGGTGTCCACCACCACCCACCCCACCACGGCCTTTTCATCATCCGACGATTCATCACGGTCTATTCATTACTTGACTTTTCATCACGTTTTTTTGTTTCATCAGGTTGACAATTCATCACTCTCGGCCTTTTCATCACTTGGACTTCTTCACATGGACTTTAAAAAAAAAGGTAGATTAAGTTAAAATAAAATGAAAAATTTGGAGAAGTTTGATTAGATTTTTAAATACAAAAATTGAAAATAAATTAATTAAAATAATTTTTTTAACGTTTATTTTTTTAAAAGTGGATGATGATATTTACTTAGTCGATTTTAATAATCTTTCGTAAAATTGTTAAACCCTAAATTTGTCAAAGGGGAAACAATTAATCGGTGTTTGTTGTTGTGTTTTTTGATATGGATCTCATCAACCCGAACCCGGCTTTTTGGAATCAGTGCATAGTGCAGTGCACTGCAGTGTGCAGTCACTGCATCACAGTGTTCTGACACCTAGACGAGTTACTCTCCCGAGATCTGTTGCTGTTGTACTCGTCGTCAACTCAATGAGATTATTACCTAATCTAGGTGAAGGGAAGAAAAACACTGATTACAAAAAGCCCTGGGATAATGAGTACGTAAAACTGGTATTATTGGTGTCTAACTTGCGTTTTGAGCTCAAGTAACTACTGCCCGAGTTAACGAGCCCCAACTGCCCGATGCAGCTGAAAGTGAATGACAAGGGAATGGTTTGGGCATTGGATTTGAACTCGTAGAATAGATACGATTCCAGCGTCAAAGATTTTACCACTGACTCTTTTTTGTTGATTAAGGGGCGAGTCAAATAAATAAAGAAAAGAAAACATCCAGCATTCTTTCTCTTTCCCCTCTTTTTTTTTCTCTCTTTACATAAATAAACGTTAGTTTAATTTCATATATGTGATGTTCTTATTCTATACTGTGACTGTGTAAGATGAATCAGGCTACAAGTATGTTTCATCTTTTGGTCTTTTTTTCTAATGTAGTTTGGAAAAACTCCCGAACTGTTATAAAAGCTATTTTTGAAACTTCGAAATTCAACCTGACACTTTCTCTTCTTCTATCCTTTGTTAATTCTAACTAAAATTAAACTAAGAAGTTTTACACGTTTGTTATAAGGTATCCCAGTCATGTGCTAGCTATGTCTACACTGTATAAATATATTGTTTAGCTTTGCGTTCACAGGCTAACCTTACAGACTATCCATTATGGCGGCGTCCTGCTTGATTTATACAGAAAAAGGGAAGATAACTCTAGCGTACTTCCGGCTGTGTTAAAGGGTGCAACAACAATTCTTACTTCAACAGTTTGTTTAGGCCTAAATTTTTTTTATCCAAGTTTATTCTTTATTTCTTCAGTATTACATTAAACTTTTTACAGAATAAACAAGAACATCAATCCAAAAGAACAGTTCAAAAACACCTTAGTCCCCAAACGGAACCAACCAAAAATCAACCCCTGTATAAATCGACATTTTCACGATGAATTACTGAAGAATATAAATCTCACAATATTTTATCTAAAACTAAGAAACTTAGTGCGTGCCGTGGTGTGTGTGCGTGTCAGTCTGTCACTTTATTAGTTTGTTCTCTATGTCTCAGGTTACTAAGGCCGATATATCGGCTCTTTAGGGTCGAAAGGGTCAAAGAAAAAAAAAATGAAACAACATTTATACCTATTTTTTAAAAATTTCCTGTTGATTGTGATGATGCAACGTTTAAACTGTGTGTTAAAAAATGAACAGATGTTGTTGTTGTTCTCATCAAAACTGGAAATTGAGACAAGAAAACAAAGATTATGAAGTTATCTAATGGAATGGTCAAAATTTATGGAATGAATAAAATTAATATTAACTATTGCTATTAGTAATTTGAATTGATTAATAGAATTAATAAATTCAATAACTCATGAGACCCTCCTCGCCGCACGCGCAAAAGACATTTACCAACTAATCAATCCAGAGCTTCAGCTTCAGAGCTATGTTTTATTAGAGAACAATAGAGGGCCAGGGCCAATATATCGGCTAAGTCAGAAATGCAAAGAATTAAAAAAGTTTTAAACCTTTGGACCCTAAGAGGCCGATATATCGGCCCTGAGAACATAAGGCAAAAGATGTCACACCACACATCAATATTTTGGCTTTAATATGTTCTTTTTATAACGACTCTGAATAACTTGATGAGTCTGGGTTCAAAGGGTGTGGATTTTTTTTTCGTGTAAATGTTTTAACCCTAATGAAAACCGTTATCGGCCCTTACGACCTTAGGTCCTAAGGCAACCAACAGAAGACATTTACAACACACAACACAACGATATTTCAACCTCTACCTTTGGACCCTGACTTAAAATTATTACCAAGTAGTCACACAGGGCCGTTCTAGTAAAAAAAATCATACGAGGGTCGAAATGTCAGTGTATCTTTTTTTGCCTTTGGTTTCAAAGGCCGATATATCGGCCCTTTATAGTCCAAAGGTTTAAAACGCGGCAAAATATTAAAGAGCGCACTGCGTCGTTACGCTCCCTGGTGGCCGTGGTTTGGGCATTAAATTAAGGGGAGATAATTGAAGTCAAGCCTCAGTTTGATCGCCATCTTGAAGACGAGGTTCTTGTTTCCATTTCGAGGTTTGTGACTCGTTTTCGTTTGAAACTTTCTTATTTGAATCTTCTTCTTCTTCGACTGGACAAAACTTTTTTTTCTTTCTTACCGGCATTTTACACGGACCTTTATTTTTTTTTTTACAGCTTTTTTATTTATTATATCATTTCTTTTATTATCTTACCTTGGATATTCTTTCTCTGTTATTTTCTTTTTACACACGTTGCTTTTAATTTTCTTGCACTGTTTTTTTTTCTCCTCATCGAATTTAATGTTCCGTTTTCTGTGTTTTAATTTCTAGAAAAATCAAGAAAATATGTATTTTTTTTTTTAATTGATTAAACATAAAAACGAATCTAATTTTGTCTTTGTTTTAAATTATTTCATTCAGTGTGGACAAACAACTGGACTTATTAATTCATTCAACTTCCTTCGACAATTAAAATGAACATTAGAACTAAAAACAAAAAATCCCTTTAAGGGTCAACTTGTTTTGTTTCAAACTTTCTCTTCGTTTTTGTACCAAAAAGACTTTTTTTATTATTGAATTAAAAGTTATTGTAAAAGAAAGCCATGTTTCAAAATTATTGAGTAATTTCGTTTACGTTTATCTTTTTTACTAGAGTTATAGTAATTTTTTAAATTAGGTATTATTAATCTTTTGAATCCTAACTTATCAAAATTACCAAGTAGTCACCCAGAGCTGTAGCTGTTATAGTAGAGCAACCAACAACACATTAGAGTCAAAATATTGGTGTGTCTTTTTTGCCTTATGTTCTCAGGGCCGATAAGTCGGCCCTTTAAGGTTCAATGGGTTAATGCTTTTTTTATCAGATTTTTTATTTTAAATAATTTAATTTTTTAATAAAAATCTAACTATAAAATTGGTGGTTTTTAATTTTTCGTTTCTAAAAAAAAAAACTCACATTAGCGGCAGATTTTAGTGCCCGATAGGGAATTCGAATTCCCCCATCGCAAAAAATTGTCCCACACCGACCGCCTGAACGGTGTTTACGCAAAACATTTTTTTACTGCGTTCCAAACAAGACAACAACAGTACGCTTCATAAATGAACAAAATATATTTGTTTTATATATGAACACTTTTTTCCTTCCATAATTTCAGTGAAGTAGAAATATAATTTTAAAACTAAACCTTTAAATAATTTTATTGTTTGTATTTCCGAAATTAAATCGTTTTAAAATCACTGAAAAATAGCGTCAAATAATGTCGCCCTCAAAAAATTGCAGTGTGCTTCCAATGTGCGTTCACTGTGGGACTGAGGCTCTGCTGCTGTGCGGTCAAGAAAAGAAAACAAAACGAAATAACCCTAAACCTAGCCAATCAAATTGCTGTCTTACAAACAGTGCAAAAAGCAAAGTCCCGGAACAAAACAAAAAAATCCTCCATTTGCTTGTTCTGCGAAAACACCGGTTTTGTTAAATTCATCATTTTTCAACCCGGTGCAATTTTTCCAAGGAACAATATTTGACGTTATCACCGGCAATAATAAACAAATATCCTTTTTTTTTATCTGATAAGTACTAATTTACACTTGAACCCATTTTGTCAGCATTTACTAAAACGGGGGAAGTCTACTTGGGATGGTGGATAGGCAGTCAGACTTTGGAATACGTCGGTTTCAATCCTAATTGTTCCGTTTGTATTCATATTTGGATTAATACTTTTGGGAAAGGTATGAATCCCCAACATTCCCTCCAGCTATAGGCTAAATAGTGCTTATTGAAAAAAGTGTGTGGACAAAAATAACATTTTTCAAAAATGATTGTTCTTGGTATTAATCGTTTGAACCCCAAAATTATCAACTACTCACTCAAAGCCGTTCTATTTGAGAACCAAATTAAGGCTGAAATATTTGTGTGTCTTCTTTTATCCAAGGTCACCAGGATTAATATATATTCTCTTAAGGGTTCAAATGATTAAATGACCAAAAAAAGATTGATATGCCATAAAACTAAACAAGGCAACAAACTTAAACCAAAACTTTTTTTCCCAACAAAAACACCTTTGAATTTTAAAATGGAAGTGATGATGCCTTTACATTGGTTTGTTTATAAGCTGCATAATATCATAGATGAAAAATCATACATAATTTACCAAAAATGTGGTCTTTTATTTATTACTGGTGTGATTAAAATGGCATGTTTTAATATCAGAAAACTTGATAGAATTATCTGAATAAAGAAAGAATTCAGTATATTTTAGAGAATTAACTAGAAAGCAAAATATTACAACACTAATGTGTGAGTTAGTTAAAAATAACCTCATTTAATATCACAGAAGTTGGTAAAATAGTCCGAATAAAAAAAATTTTAAAAAAAAAACATAAAAAATATGGTATATTAGTTAAGGAAATTTCTCTGCTCTCATAGCCCAGTTCAGTTCCCCATACGGGCTACACATTTTTGCTTTTAATCTTCAGAATATTATATTTACTTGGTGAGCACCAACCCAAGTTTGGCAGAAGGCTATTTTTACGTGCTTTTACCCGGGCATTTTACATTCAGTCATACTCTTTTCCTGGATGAGATGATCTCCTAAGTTAACAAGCCCCATCTGCCTGAGACAGCTAAATGTGAATGCAATGATTTTTTTCACTGGGATTTGAACTTGCATACTACAATTCCACAGCCCGAACGTTAACCAATGCTCCAACTGCACTGCCCAAACTAATTTTCATTCAATCTTTAGAATATGACATTATACATACAAATAAATAAATATCCATTGCTCTTTATTATAAAAAAATATTAATGATAAAGTAAGCCCTGACACTTGTCTGTATTTAGTTTAACTTTTACTCTGCCAATCATAGAATTTAGTTTAGGATTTAAGGGTTTTTTTCTTTGTTTTATCTTAGAATATAAGTTTATCATGGCTTCGAGCAGTGGTTTTCAAACTTTGTTTTGCCAGTCCCCTTTCCACTGCTGGACGAAAATGCCACCCCCCCTTCCAACGAGTGTCAGAATGACTGTACATCTAGACGAATATATGGTGGAAGGCATGAACGTCTTTTCGCAGCGACTAGGGAAGCCTTGCTTAATTTGTCTTGCTTTTTCAGCCTTTCTACCAACACCAATATCACATTTTACTGTAATCGCTCTAAGGCCCCCTTCATAATTTCAACATCTCCTCATCTGACTACTTAATTAAATTGTCCCATTTTTCAGCCTTTCTACCAACACCAATATCACATTTTACTGTAATTGCTCTAAGGCCCCCTTCATAATTTCAACATCTCCTCATCTGACTACTTAATTAAATTGTCCCATTTTTCAGCCTTTC
>JAUZSX010289826.1:0-14334 GCA_034780655.1 Idiosepius hallami
TTTATATATATTTTATATAGATAGTGTTCATTAATATTTTTTTTAGTGTTTATATAAATATATATATATATATATATATATATATATATATATATATATCGACTTTTCAGATACCTTGTGTGTGTACTTGTGTGCATGTGCATTATATAATTTTGCTTATATGCCTTCTTTCAATTTTTTCAATCCCTGTGTATCTTTCTTTTTCTATCACCTTACTCCATCAATATAGCCCCATCTCTCTCTCTCTCTCTCCCAACCCCCTGATCCAAAGAAAAAGGGTGTTTATCATCATCGGTACCCAGTAACTAGTCATACAGTATCAGCCCTGACAAAAAAACTTGGCCTTTTCTCAGAAAGACCTAGAGGATCTATTTCCCTGGTGTCGAATGATAAACAGTGGTAGCAGTGGTTCTTAAAAACAACAAAAAAACAACCTTTCATCCCTTTTACTACCCTTACCCTTACTCATTTTAAGTCTCTATGCAGTAATGTTCTTCTTATATTCACTCCCATCTTATTTCACCCGACTCCCAAGAAACACGGAGAGAAGGAAGGAGAGTTAGTCAGAGTAATCTTGAATAACAACAACAACAATCTCACATTTTTATCTGATGGCAAAGTCCTAGGAGATTTTTTTTTCTACTGGTGGGACACAACAACAATGTCTATCAGCATTTTGGGGAAGGATTATATTTACAGATTTAACAATGGCTAAAAGAGGAATTATCCTTTCTTTTCACAAAGCAAAGGTATGTAACAAATCAGAAGAAATTCATGCACACATTTAAACGGGGAAAGAAAATCTTATATTAAGTCTATTTTCTACCTCAAGTTGGTTATTTTAACTCAAATTGGGCCTCTGACACAATTTCAAAACTTAACGTTGGATTAAGAAAAAAAAAGAAAACAACTTAAGCTCAACTGGGGTGGAAATTTTATTTAGGGTAATAGTAGTAGCATAAAGCTGGAGTTTTTCTTTCTTTATATGTGTGTGTGTGTGTGTGTATGTGTGTTTTATTTTGTTTTGAAAATAGACTGAAAAGAGTAAAGGCTGTAAATATTTTATCAGTTTAAATCTTAGTTTTTTATGCTACAATGTTTTCAAAATATTTGGAATTTTTGTTTCAATGAAATAATCAGTTCTGCTGTTTTATGCTTTAAGTTGTACTAATTAAAAAAAATTTATCTATAATGAATGTTTTAAAACACCTATGAATGGTTAATTCTACTATTTCTGTTATTTCTTTAATTTAAAAAGTAAATGAAAATTGAAATCTTTTATTCTTTAAAATAAACATTAAATAGTTTTTGTGAGAAGATATTTCATGATCAAATCAATTTTTATAAACTATATTTTTCAATATTTCACTAAATGATTTAGATATCCTTTTTTTTTTTTTTAAATATAATTTTTAATTTGAATTATAGAAGTAAATTTTCATTTTTATCTATTTTTAATTATTTTTTAAAATTTTTGTTTTTAAGAAAGTTTCAGCAAAGATCATCCAAGTTGTTTTCTCTTTGTTATATGTGTTTAACAATTAGGGTACTTTGTGAAGAGAGGAAGAGAGAGAAAGAGAGTGAAACAGTGATACAGACATAGACAGATAGATAGAAAGAGAGAAAAAGAGGTATTTAGAGAGACACTAATACAGAGAGAGAAAGGGCATCCAATCAATTCGTTCCAAGTTTTATTCCTTAAGCAGCATGTTAATGCCTCTTTCAATCCCTAAGGCAAAAAAGACACACACGGTTGATATATAAACTCACTGAGTATATTTGTTTCTTGCTTATCACAGCTCAGTTGTATCCTCCTTTAAGCTAATCTTTTTATGAAATTCTCCTTTAAAGCATTTAACTTATGTTCCTTCTGAAGAAAGATTGCAAATTGGCTAAAGAGAAGATAACTCTTTAATAAAACAATTTTTTTTTGTTTCCAATATGAATTGTGCTTTGAATTAATTCTCACTAAAAATCATTCTCTCTCCACGGTAACAACACCAAACATTATCGATTTTAATTATTTCAAGATAAATTCAGATTTTTATGAAATAGTTTAAAAGTTCAAAAGGTGGATGAAGAATCAAGCTTAAATAATATAGACAATATTTGTTGTTGAGAAGGAAGTCCTCTTTTCCTGCTTTCATCAGTCTTCCAGTTATTTTATAGAGTTTTTGTAATCCCATAATATTCTGAGACAACCAGTTTTCACCTAATGGGGGTAATTCTATTCAAGGATGCTTTTACCTTGCCTGGTCAGTGAATGTGAAAGAGTGAGTGTAGAGCATGTCTTTCAGTTCAAATTCCTTAATGGATTCAATTGCACATGCCAAGAACCACCAACCAGCTTGTTATGGTATCTGACATTCCAAGGTCGTCACTCATCTTTGTACTGAACATGTTATACACTGCTGCTTACTTTTGGTGAACTGATGGGAACGGGTGTCTACAATATGATTTGACTATACTTGTGTTGTTTACTATTTTAAAGGAGATTCTCATTGAATTTCTTGTTTCCTGAGTTTTTTTTTTTTGATTTGTGCAAAATGCAATTGGCTCCAATGTTTCTGATAAGGAATCAATTGAACTCAACGGTTTTTGAAGAAGTCAATCAAAGAATTAGACTTTGGAATTGTAATACTTAAGATCTAATCTCAGGGGAAGGCCATTTGGGGGACTAGATAGATATTCTGACTTAGGAATTATTATATTTGGGTTCATATCCCAAAAGTCCACTTGGAACAATGGATAAAACGTTAGACTTTAAATCATATGTGAGTTCAAATCCTAAGGGAAGTCCACTTGGGGCATTGGGTAGGTATTCTGACTCCAAAATCATAATAGGCATGTTCAAAGCCCAGGAAAAGTTTAATTTGGATTGTGGATAAGTACTTTAGACACTTAATATGTGGGTTCAAATCCTATTAATACCATTTATGTTTTCATTTAGATTAATAACTTTTGGAAAGGTCTGAGTTCCCACATTCCCTCCAGCTATGGATTAAATAGTACATCTGGTGTTATTCAAAAACTGGTTTTGATAAAAGAACCTTTATTGAAACTGATTGTTCTCCTCATTAAATGATCTAAAAAGGTTGATATGCCATAAAACAAACTAGACAAGGAAACAAATCAAAACGTCTACTACTTGAAGCTGCTTTTCCTTTTCTTCTTAATTCATCAAAATAGAGCAGATTTTAGTTTGTTTAATTTCATTCAGAATAAAATATATTTGAAGAAAATACTTTCATATTCACAAAGCATCATCTATGTAACCTGCCTCAGTTGATGGTTTATCTTTTAATTAATTGTCTAACAAATTATACATAGAAAAACTCAGAAGAAAAATTTATATTTTGTATAAACCATAATTCATATAAAGAAATGGTTTTTAAAGAATTTGATTCTGTTGAAGCGCTGTTTTATTTTATTTTGTAAACAAATAAATCATTTTATATCATGCACTGAATAGAAATAACATTTGACTTCTTGATATAGCTTATTTTCCCTATAGATATACAATTGGAACATTCTGAAACCCCTTTCATGAGGCAAGGTATTTTTATAATGTATTTTATCACTCTAGTTGTATATTTCTGAGGAAATTTCAATAATTGTTTTGTTATTTTAAGAATATTCAAAATTGTAAATCCTCTTAAATTCACTTTTTTAATATTAAATGAAATAAACAAAGAAAAAAATTTGAAACCTTAAACTATTAAATCAGTGGTTTTTAAAGTGGGTGGTTCCACCCCCTGGGGGGCGATATGAACTTTCTGTGGGATGCTGATGAGTAAGTTGTCAAATGAGGGGGTGTTAAAAATTGTGAAGGGGACCTTAGAGCAATTACAGTAAAACATGATTAAGGCTGGAAAAAGTGTTCCCCAGTTGCTGGAAATAGGTGTTCTTGCTGATATACTTTCACCATGTATTATCCTAGATCAACCGTCATTATGGCATTTGTTGGAAGCATTTTTGTCCAACGATAACAGAGGCTCTTGCCCAAAAAGTTTGAAAACCACTGTTTTAAACAAACATTTTTTTTTTTTTTTAATTTTTTCTATCAGAAAAGGTTTTAATTATCTCTGTAGAAGAAATTCATCAAAGGGAGGTAATTTGTTTTTCTCTAATTACTGTTTGTAATGATAAGTGTTATATGTGACCCACATATGCCCAAACATATTAATATATAGATAATAATAGAAATTGACTGCAAAAGATGCTGGAATGTTCGTTGGGACTTATTGTGACTCTGCGTTCAGGAAGACTCCCTGGGCGTTGGCAGTCGAAATACTGCTGATAGTGAGTATGAAGACTGATTGCATGAAGGTAAGGACCCAAGGCAATGCTGTGTCATATAGTCTTTTACTGGAATGGAGTGTCACTCTGACACCAGTGAAGGCTACTGGTTGCTAATAGTGTGAAAGCATTGATAATGACTCATTTGAGAACTCATAATAATAGTTACTCATTTTTTTCAAAAAGTTTTTTTTTATCTTACTACTTTAGATTGTTTTTTTTAATGATACATAGGAAAATTATTATTATAATTAAAAAAAACATTATTTAATTTTTTTTTAATAAAATAGTTGATTATGGTTCAGTAACATTGTTCAAAATTAATTGATCAAATTCTTTCAATTCTGCTCTTTTGTAAATTAATCAGTTCAAAATAGCTTCAGGTTTTTTTTTGTTTTTTTCTAAAGACTCGTTGATACAAGTGAATTGCTCTTCAAGAAAGCAAGCTTCCAAACCTGTTTCAACACAACACAGTAACAATAGTAAAAAGCTTACACAGGACAATACTGATTTAAAAAGCCCACAGATCCCTATAAGATAAAAAAAAGTTTCCTTATGATCCTATTTTCAACAGTAAAATAAATCCAACACCTTTTTTTGTATTATTGAAAACTAAAATTTGCCTAATTGAAAGTTTGCAACAAATTATGTTTTCATAGTTGAAGAGATAAATCAATTCATAGACCCAGCATTTACTTATTTATTTCTTCTTACAATTAGGGATTATCCGAATGACTTTTTAGGATTACTGAAAGAATTAAGTAGAATATAATTCATGAAGATGATCTATCCTTTGTAAATAAAATGGTTTTCAGAAAGATATTTTCATCTGAAACTTATACTATTACATTATCCCAAAAGTTTGAGGAAGTGTGTCAAGAATTTTATGATTCAAAGCCTACTAAATGGTACTTCCACCAGATCTGAAAGCTTGCAGAATGATGGCAGAAAAGGCTTTGAAAATGGTGGTCTTTATTTGGAGGAAAAATTTTTTTTTTTTTATTACTAGCCAAGTAAATTTTTTAAATGTTTACAAACTTTTGGGATGACCTAATACAAAGTTAAATTTGCTTTCTTTGTTGAAAAACATATTTATCATTAGTAGTTATTGAGTTATTATAATCCTAGTCAATAATGTTTATTTTAAAGGCAATACCTTTGAGAAAGATATGAATGTCCTTAATTCCCAGATAGAGAATAAATAGGGCAAAAACTTGTTTTCTAAAAAATAAAAATTGTCAACAAAAATTTTTCTCAAAATTAAATAACAACAAATGTTGATATGCCATTAAAACAAGACCAAACACTTTTTTCTATTAAATTCTAAAACGTTTTTGTAGTTGGTCTCTTGAGAGATTTTGTAAGAAAAAATTAATTTAAAAGCATAAATTGATTTGTTTGAAGAGAAAGAAATCTTACGAAAGAAATCACCTTTTATTTTATCTCTTGTCTTTTAATAGACATCTAAATTTGGACAGATAAATAAAAAGAAATCTTACTTTTGCATAGGCCACTAAATTTATTTCTTTTCATGTCATTTCTGTTTATGTGACCTCTACAACTCTAAAAGTGTTTGTCATAGTTTATCCAAAATAAAACAGTCTTGAAGAGGAAAACAAATCGCAGAAACTATTCATTCCTTATGGATGACAAAAAAAAGAAAGAAAATCTATTTCGGTAAATCAATGCCTTGCAAAGTTGGTGTCACTGTTTCATTATTTTAAGATTAAATCTTTAAATTGTTCTTCTTTTTCTCCGTCTGTAATTAATCAGAAATTGGTAAAAAGAATTGTCAAAAAGGAAATGATGGAGAGAATGAGTCAGAAAATTAGGATCTTTCTTGTAATGTGTCATGTTTTTTTTTTTAAACTTAAATATTTTAATGAAGGTAAATTACTTTCTATTTCTTTGTTTTTCCTTTTCTTTTTGGTGATGGCAGGTTAGAAGCAAATATTTTAGGGTGTTCCAAAAACATTGTCTAATTTTACAAACCATTTTTTTCAAGCTTAAGTAATTCTTCTGTCATATTTTAAGCAAAGGATAATAATTAATTTTTAAAAATCGCTTAAAAAATCATTGAATGTTTTTTTCAAAACATAGAAGATATATATTACCAGAGGCGTAGCTAGACGGGGGCGACGGGGTACATATGTACAGGGGCGCCAAAATGAGGCATACAAAATTTTCACAAGGCTAAAAAACCGGTCTCAAGCAAGAGCAGCGGCTGTGGCAGACGTTATCTGATACGCTTGCCCAATGACTACTATAAATTGTATAATATTGCTTATTTCTTTAAAATAATGGTTTATTGAAATGTGAACTGTTTTTCCGTATACAGTAAGATAAACAATGTTATTGTAAAAGAAAATGCGATTAAACAAAAAGAAGGGGGCGCCAATTTTATAGTTTGCCCTCGGGCGCAAAATACCCTGGCTACGCCTCTGCCTAACGTAAAAAACTGTTTTAATTTGCTCTACCTAGTTTATTTGTTTTTCAGTTTTTGCTTATGTCTTTTTTTGTTCTTTTATTTGATTGCTTTTGAAGATTGTTGTTTGTCTCTAATAATTTTTTTTGAGAGGAATAAGTTAGTTTTTTAAGGGTTTCGTTTTATATTGTTTGTTTATTTGTTT
Source organism: Idiosepius hallami (assembly GCA_034780655.1). Lineage (NCBI taxonomy): Eukaryota > Metazoa > Mollusca > Cephalopoda > Idiosepiidae > Idiosepius > Idiosepius hallami. The sequence continues at coordinate 6,930 of JAUZSX010289826.1, forward strand.
TGGAGTTTAACGGCATATCAACCTTTTTAGGTCATTTTAACGCCAAGAACAATTACTTATATTATATATTATTATGATAAACGTTTTTTTATGCACACATGATTTTTTTAATAACACAAGTTGCACTATTTAATTCATAGCTGGAGGAAAGATGGCGATTCATACCTTTCCCAGGGTTATTAGTAGACATTTCAACGTAGACAAAATAATTTGGATTCGAACCCGCATACTACAGTTCCGAAGTCCCTTAATCTATTCACTGGGCCACGTTGACCGCCTCTATATTCTTAGTTAAAGTCCAGTCTCTCTCAAAATTATTGAAATTATTTCCCTTTGATATATCATATTTACTTGGTGAGCACCGACCAAAGTTTGGTACAAGGTTATTCTTACGTGGTCTTACGCAGGCTTTTTTTACATTCGGTGTTACCCTTCACCTAGATGAGCCACTCTCCTGAGTTAACGAGCCCCATCTGCCCGAGGCAGCTAAAGGTGAATGCAGTGGTTTTGACTGGGATTTGAACTCACGTACTACGTCTCCAAAGCCCGAGCTTTTAACAATGCTTTAACTTTGATGCCCATTTTACTTTGATATATGTCCGATCGATTATCAATTAGATCTCGTTTTGACTCATTCCATCTTTGCAAATATATGTTTCTATTTTCACATAAGCCTTCATGTAATCTTCCTATGCTGGCAAGAAATCCGCTTAGCCTGTCCTTTAGAAACTTTGTTAACTCCTATCTGTTCCTTGCTCTGGGTTGGGTAGCATTTGATAAGTAATTACACTTTTGTGATTTCGTTTGAACGAATTCATTTAAAAATCTGCTCTCTGTTCTTCCGCTTTTCCTCTTAGTTTATAATGTATAGCGAGTCTTCTTTTTCCAGCGGTGGGATATCTTTAATCTTTCGTAATAAGATAAACAGTAATATTGCCAATAAGTTGAGATGTTTAACCATAAAGAGTTCAAGCAGATAGATTACCAGCTACACTAATTGCTTGGCTCATCGATAATTAAGCTTTAAACTGTCGACCATAGAACTTACTTTACAGTCTTAAATTATTGTTAGAGTTTTAGTTTATCATGGCTTGAAGAGCATTAATAAGATTTTAAAACTTTGTGCGATATATATGTGTAACGAGACGAACCCCTCAGGCGGGATTGAACTGAGGCCAACTGATTGTGAGAGCGACAGAAAGATAATGGATCGGTGGTCTGTGACGTAAGGGGAAAATTACTAATATAAACAAAAAGAAAAAAAAAGAAAAAAGGAGAAGAAGAGAGAAAATAAAAAAGGAGAGGGAGAGTGCAGAACATTGATAGCAGTCTGCGCTCGAAGTGAAAACAGCGGCAGGTAACAATATTTCTCACTGTCTTTCTTTTTTCCTACTCACTTGTTGATGCACACCCTGACAACTGAACGGGGAGAAGGAAATAGCATACGAACTGATAAGAGAAATAACTACGACTAAAATTAAACTATAAACGAACAAACCAATCTTTGTTGTCATATTTCCAGTGTCTCATATTTAAGTGTCTGTGCAGCGACGGTGGAGCATTGGTAAAAGCTCGGACTCTGAAATCGTATTACGCGAGTTCAAAACCCAGTCAAAACCATTACTTTCACTTGGAGCTCGTTAACTCGGGAAAGCAGCTCATCTAGTTGAAGGGTAACACAGAATGTAAAACCTTGTGCCAAACTTGGGTTGGTGCTTACCAAGTAAATATTATATAACATATATATATATTATATTTACTTGGTGAGCACCAACTCAATTTTGGCACAAAGCCATTTTTATGTGCTCTTACAGGGGTTTTTACATTCGGTGTTAACCTTTATCTAGATGAGCTGGTCTCCCGACTTAACGAGCCCCATCTGCCCGAGGCATCTAAAGGTGAATGCAATAATTTTGACTGTGATTTGAATTTTTGCAATCTTATTATATATATTAGTTAATTGTAGACACGGAGTCAACACCTGTCGGCAACTGTCAGTTTCTCACTTACGCGTTCATCAGGCCTGATAAAAGCGTAAGCGAGACACTAGCAGTTGCCGACTCCTGTTGACTCTGTGACTACACTTAACTAATATACCCACTCTATCACTGATATTGTGCACTCTATTAACTATAAATTTAAGCAATCTTACTCAACAGATTAATATATATATATATATATATATATATATATTATTATTATTTATGGAAACATATTTCCGACTGTATTTTATCTGAATAAACCATATTAATTATAATTAGAAATCAACATCAACATCAATAAATAATTTTGGATATTTGCATATAGATCTATTTCATTCTTCCAGAAATATATATATATAATTATGTATGTATGTGTGTGTGTGTCTATGTATGCACGTATGTGTGTGTGAAACCCGCTTGCTTTTTTCTCGATTTATAGTTGAGCTTGAGCAAAAATGCATAAATTGTATAATAATGAAAATCATTAATCCTAAATAATAATTCTATGAGTACAGAAATTTAATTATACTAGTCATAATTACAACAAATAATAGAAACACTAGTAATAATTCTATGAGTAAATTTGATAATATCAATCGTAATTTTATAATCATTAAGAACTAAAAATTGTTACAAATAATTTAATGGGTATATTGTATAATAATAGTTATAAGTGGTGGTAGTAGTTTTGATTTTTTTTTTTTTTATTAAGAAATTATTAAAGTTTGAAATAACGGGGGAAATTATCCGTGAGTGTTTTATATGGATGGCCTTTGTCCTTGGGTATTTTTAATTTTTTTTTTTTGTTGGTTTTTTTGTTTCTGTTTTTGTTCAGGCCTCCACTCCTTAAATCACACGCACCAAAACCCCCTACCTTCACCACCGCCAACAACAACAACAATAACCAAAATAATCTTTTTAAAAAAAGTCAACTGTGTCTCTCCCTGCCCGCTAGGTGGCGATAGTAGTCGCAAAGATCCGTAAGGTTGTACCACAAACAGAAAAACTTGTTGAACGAAAAAAAAGTTTTTTTTTTTCTTTTTCTTTTTCTTTTTTTTTTTAAATTTTTGTCTGTTCCGTCGCATTCGGTGGGCCTTGGGTCATTATTACCCTAAAGGGTTAATAATTCTCACCATTAGTCCGACTAGTTGCCTCGAGGCTAGCTAAGATAGACCTCTGTCTTCCCTAGCTTTTTTTCCCAGTAAAAACTAGGAGGGCCCTTTTCTACTACTTTTTTTAATCACTTGTTTAACCTCGGACTGGACGTTATTTACCTTTAAAAAGGCTCCAAGGAAAATAGGAAGAATCGATTTTTTTTAGGTGAGTTGAAAAAAAAATGAAAAATACTTTTAATTATTTCTTTTGTTTTATTTTGTTTTGTTAACGATTTGCACAAGAAATATTACAGATTTTATTTGATAACACAATGACACGTTTTAACCCTTTCAACCCTAACGGGCCGATAAATCGGCCTTAGTAACATAACGCAAAAATAGACATACTGCCATTTCAACCCAAATATGGCCCTTTAATAGAAAGGCTTTGAGGGGCTAGTTGGTCATTTTTTCTAAGTCAGTGTCCAAAGGTTAAGGCCGAAATATCGGTGTGCGGTGCGTGCGTGCCAGTGTGTTTTCTTTTGTCTTAAGTTGCCAGTAAATGTGATATCGGTTCTTTAGGGCTTAAAGGGTTAATGAAGTACAAATACAATACCATCCATTCAACTTCACTATTTACTAGAAATGGCACGAATTTAAATTGCGATTATTAAAACGCAACCTTTATTGCCAGCAACCACCTGTTATAAACGATCATTTTTTGGTTTTTTGGATTTTTTGTTTTTGTTTTTGTTTTGTTTTTGTTTGTTTGTTTTTTTGCTTGTTTAATTGTTTATAATACAAAATAGACAATTAGTAAATGTTATTGATGGGACAATAAAAACTTGGACATCATACTTGAGACATTTGTTTTCTACTGCCTGCCTTTGCATGCATATGACAAGTTTATGATACCTGTATAAATATATAATGATAAAAACAAAACAAAACCAAGTTAACAATTATTATTTTGCATAAAAACCGTCTACAATGTCGGTAGTGGTAAAAATATTAGTCATGTTTTATGTCATATTGCTATCCTTAAATGAATTACTCTCCCGAGCTAACGAGCTGCCAGAGACGACTGAAAGTGGTTGGTTGGTTGGTTGTTTTGGGGTTTTACGGCATATCAAACTCTTTAGGGTCATTTAATGCCATTATGGTGTTTTGCTTATATTTGTTTAATTCTGTTCTATGTTTCCTTTATACTCTTGTTTAGAAATTATTCATTTGTTGGTTATTCTTATTTTGCTTGTTTATTCTAGAGAAGTTTAAATAGACTGAAAGTGAATGATGCTCTAGAAATACCAGAACTAATGAATAATAATTTAGTTCAAATCCCACAAGATCTAGTTACTATTAATCTACTAACAGCTGACAACAACCCTATAGTCTCTCTTATCTAAAAAGTTTTTGGGCTCCGTTTTCAAGAAACTTTAGTCGATTGATTGACTTCAAATTCATTCAAATGTTGTTGTTCGTAAAAGTCATTGGTTTAAATAACTCGTTTTTGAGAAGAAAAAAACAGTTGCTTTTTTTCATTAATTGGTGTCATCCTTAGTCACTCAACTGTAAAGAGGAAATTTGGTTGACAGCTTTAACGGCATATTCATGCTACGTAAGTCATTACACGAAAAAAAAGTTTGTGGTTGTTGTTGTTGTTGGCAGTGTTTTTGTGGCGGGGGTGGTCTATGTTTTTGTTTATTGGGGTTATTTTTTTTATTTTTTTGTTTTCACTGTTTATTTTTGTTAATAAAATGTCTTTTTTATTTTTAGTCGGAGGATGGGGGGGGGGTGAAGATAAGGTAAATTCCCCGATAATAAGAGTTGATTTAGAAGCTGTATTTAATTTGTAGCGACAACGAACGGCAGTAAGTAGTCAGTAGGGCCGGTAACAGGAGATGAAAACCAACCGACACCCGGTACCTAAGAGCACAAGGACGGCAGTCGGCACACCCACAATGTGTTTAGGCTAACCCAGGGTTCCGGATGTCGTTTATTGTACTGTCTTCATTTGTCACTCTGTGTTGGCTGCTGCTGCAGTGCTGCACTGTGCAGTGAGTGCAATCAATGATTGTTTGTGTGTGTGTGTGTGTCTGTCTGTGTGTGTGTGTGCGATTAAACAGTTCGTCTATGTTGTGTAAAAAAATAAAATAATACTTCACAAAAATGGTAGTATAGTTAGGAGAGCTGTAAAATAATCAAATAATGCATAGAACTGTTTTTAGAGAAAACCACAGTTGAGTTAGTTAAGTTGAACTGCAACATTAACAACAGTGAAAAACAGTGCAAACACTGTGAGTGTGCCATTGTTCTAGGCCGGACTGACTAAGCCAGTCAATAATTGGGTCCGACATTGCAAAGGGACTCGCCATCGCCTGACTGCCAATAATGTACTTGTTACTCTAATACACAGGGCGTGTTTAGGGCCCGCAAGGAACCTGCAATTGCGAGGGGGCGCAATCAAGGGTCACAAGGATCCTCCTTGGCTTCACAGATCTTTAGTAATTCAAAACATTACCAAATTGATTAATTATTAGAATTGACAAAAAATCATTGTCACACTTGAAATGTACAGAACAGTCACCCATCAATACAACCCATCTGTCTTTTTATCTATCTCTCTATTTGCATATATGCTCTTTGATCGAAGTCTCCTGTATATTGGGTATGCAACTTGCCTTTTCAGGGGCAGGAGGACTGCAAGGTGTATTCTGCGTCGGGGCCTCTTGGTGGCTAAGCACGGCACCACGGCAACATTCTGACCCACAATCATCAGATCCCGATATTTACTGAATTATTTTAAAATCCACATGATTATTTTTAAAATAATGAATGATAATGAATGACGAGTAGTTAGTACTGACTAAGATGTGTGTGTGTGTGTGTGCTGTTTGTTTCAGTTCTCTTTGTACTGTTCGTTTGGAAGAAAAAACACAACTACCACCTGTTTCAGTGATTGGGAGAAGTAAGAGCTAAAAAAATGAATCCTGTATTCCTCTAGTAGTAGTAGTGGTAGTAGTAGTAGTGGTAAAGTGAATTTTAAAACCCCGTTTTGAAAAAGAAAATATTTCCACGTGTGTCTTAACTTGGGAAATCCGTTAAAATAACTCGATCGATATACATTACGCCAAGTGTCCATTATGTGCGAGGTGTCCGAAAATCTGCTCTGCGGGAGAAAATAATGTATTCATGCCAATGAAGGACATTTTTCATAATTTCCTTTAAGATGAGGGGATTTTGTAAAATAAATAAAAACTTTTTTTGTTGGTAAAAAAATGTATTATAATTAAATTTACTTTTTAGTTTATTTAAATGTCTAAATAGTGCACACACACCACACCACAACCAGCACAGTAGTATCTTTTTGAACACTCTACCCTCACTTACTTATGCCGCGGCCGCGGTCTGTCTATGTGACCGTTCCCGTCTGTGACCTACCTGACCTACATTTACAGTCAGAAGGAAAATATTTTTTTGTTGTTGTTGGTTGGTTGTGGATGACGGAGTAAGGTTGTTGTGAAAATCAAACTAACGTAAATTTTTTGATAATTGTTTGTTATTCATTCGTGTATCTATCTTACTCTTTTTTCGTCTTCTTGCATATTATCTTATAATTTTAATACTGCCTTTTATTCATAATAATAATTACATAGTAAGCCCAAGTTCCTTTGGGCTGTCTGTGACTGGACTGACACACAAGAAGGCCACGAGAAACCACAAATGGCTTCAAACCACAAGTTTATAGTAATTTTAAAAAAATACATTAAATAGTTGTTAAGATTAAATGGATAAGTATTATCATAAGGTGAAAAAAAAAAACAAATCATTAAAAACGAAGATGGAGCATTGGTAAAGGCTTGGGCTATGGAATCGTTAGGCACAAGTTCAAGTCCCCGTCAAAACAATTGCCTTTACCTTAAGTTCCTGCAGGCAAATGGGGCTGGTTAACTTGGGGGAGCAACCCATCTAGGTGAAGGGTAACACTGATTAAAAAATCCTAGGGATATAAAAGGCACGTAAAAATGGTAGTGTGCCTAACTTGGGTTTGTGCTCGACCAAGTAAGTATCATATATCATTAAAATCCTAATAATATTTGTTAAAAGCCTTTGTCGTATATAACACCTTCAATATGAAGAGGCCCATTGTTACTGATATCATTATCAATTATTGGGTTTTTAATGGTTATTTCATTTTTTTAAGTATAGTAGTACATTATAAATCCATTATATTATTCAGGTATTAACTTTGTTATTCGGACTTTTGTCCTCATCTTATTAGGTATTTTTTGATGTTATTACACTACGTTTCGGCCTAGTCTCCCTCAG
>JAUZSX010289837.1:0-14333 GCA_034780655.1 Idiosepius hallami
TTTCTTTGTTAACTTTTTTTTTTTGCGAACTCGAATCAGCTGACAAAGGCAACAACAACAAATCTAATTTGATTAAAAAACAAAACAAAAAAGAAAAAACAAAACAAAAACTCTTATGATTTGAATTAATAAGATTTTATTTGTTCAAAGATTAAATGAACCCTTTGAGCCCGTAAGGGCCGATATATCGGCCCTGAGAACATAAGGCACAAAAAAAAAAAAAGATACGCCAATATTTTGACCCTAATATGTTTGACTCTACTAAAAGACTCTGGGTGACTACTGAATAGCATCTTTTTCAAACTTTTTAAACAAATAAACAATAAGAAAAATTTATTTCAATTAATTTTTCTATTTTTTATTTTTAAAAATCTAAACAAACTTCTCCAAATAGTTTCATTTTATTTTAACTTAATGTTAGCACACATTATAGAACTTAAATTTAAAAAAAGTCCAAGTGATGAGATGTCCAAGGGATGAAAAGGCTCAGTGATGAATTGTCAACGTGATGAAAAAAACGTGATGAATAGTCGGGTCTGGTGATAAAAAGACCATATACCAAATAACCGAATTAACCAAACTTAGGATAAATTATTTAATTTTAGATTAAATTTTTTTTTTTCTTCATTGTCTGGGTCTTTTTTGAGATAAGGCTTTTTCAGGTTTATATTAATCTTATTGCTGACTTTTGTCTTCGTAGATGTAGTTTTTTTTTTTTTGTAATCACGTTTTGGGTCAACTTAACTTCACCTGTTCCTGTCAGAGGTCACAGTTAACCACCTGAGGACGGCTAGGTAAGTTGGTTGAAATGTAGAGAAAGAAGGAAAACACAAAAAAAAATTACCAAGATGAAGACAAAAGTCCGCAATAATAGTAAGATTAATTAATACTCCGATTATTGTAGATTATTTGAACAAAAAAAAAGTTTTAGGTATTAACTTTATTATTCAGACTTTTGTCCTCATCTTAGTAGGTATATTTGATGTTACTACACTACGTTTCTAACTGGAGTTACGGTTAAGAAACACCTGAAGAAGGCCTGAGGGAGACTAGGCCGAAACGTAGTGTAGTAACATCAAAAAACACCTACTAAGAGGAGGACAAAAGTCCGAATAATAAAGTTAATACCTAAAACTTGTTTTTTAGTTTAGAGACAGTGCTTAGGGACCCTGAAGACCCTACAATTCTAAGTGTGGTTACAAGTCTCTGTTCAGCTGCAGATCTATTGTAATTTAAAACAAATTTAAAAAAGAGCAAGTTACTTGCGTTAATTTGAAAATCATTATCAGTCTGTTTTTTTCTGTTTTTTCTTTTTTTTTTATGATCTTGGTATATTGGCATTCTCAGACAGGGCTTTATGTTGGGGTGAATAAAACACTAGCATTAGCTTGTAATTTTTCTAATTGCTGATTAATAATGATACAACTTGTATCTTTTGGTAACTGTTTTTTTTCATCGATTATCTTTCAAATACTGAGAAACATGTTTTTTTTTACCCTTTTTTAATTTTTTTTAATTAAAAAAAGTTTAATAAAATACAAAATAGAAGCAGAAAAAATTTTTCTTTTTTTTTTTAATATGGCTGTTTAAAACAAGAAAATTAACAAATTTTTATGTGGAAGAAAAAGTAATTTTAAGTGAAATTTGTTATACTTTCTTAAACAGTACCTAAATTTTGATTTAAGTTTTAGTTTATTTCTAACATTTGAGTGACAAAACAATAACATTTCAAGGGTTTGGCTAGTAATTTTCATATTTGGCTAGTAAATGAAAATATTTAGTTGTCAAAGGTCAACCAAAGGTAAAATTGTCTGTAAAGCCCTACAGGGAATTTTCTCTTTGTTGATTTCCTCCTTATCTTGTATCCTGGGGTTTGGTTTTCGTGTCTTTTTTCTTTTTAATACGACAGCAGTAGATTGTTATTGGATTGAAAATTTGAAATAATATAGAGCTCAAGCCAGACTTTCTTTAAAATTTTAACTTCATAAAATCAAATTTGCAGACTATTGTTCTCATCTTTTTTATTGTCCTCTTCATAAAACTTCAGCTGATGACCCCTTTGGATTTCTTCAGGAACTTGGGAACTTTGTAATTTGACCCTTTATTGAATCCATGGGAAATCTACAGTTGTCATTGTTTTAATGCTGTTAAAACCAAAACCTAATTGAACTTAGAAATCATTAACTGATAGGAATTTATTTCAACCGATGTTTAAGCATTTTTTTTTTTGTTGTTGATCGGGAGTAGGACAAAATAACCCAGAAAGAAAAGTAAAAAATTAAATATAATAAAATTATGGTAGGGTTAGTAAGACCCCCTTCTTAGTCAAGTTGGTACGAGAACAGAATACACAAATAAGCACAGAGTAGGTAGAATAAAAACACAAAGTAAACACATAGTGATTTAACTAGCAGGAAGCCGCCATCTTGGAAAGACACACTCCCGAACAAGGGACATAACCGAATATATAAGTTTAAGGCACACAAGTTCGATAACTCTAACACACCTTTCCTGGCTACTGGGGTAGGTAGCCTACTGTTTTCCGGATAGTGTACCGAAAACAAGCAGGGCATACCACTAAGGTGGGGCATGGGAGAGCTGTCTTCTTTTTTTCTTTAAAAATGGCATTCACCCTATACGGGTTGAGCCGGCACACAAGAACATTCGAATATTCATAAGGGTGATTCTATGAGAAAGGCAGATGGTGTGGTAGGATCCCCAGTCCTATCTCGCGGTGAAGACGAGGACTTGCCGCAGGTTGCCCGCAGACGCAGAGGTCACTGCCACCCGAGGCCGCCGGATGCCGGAGAAGACGCGATCTGGATTTTTCAGACATACAGTACGTGGTATTCGTAAATGGTCACCCATTAACTACTGACCACGCTCGACGTTGCTTAACTTCAGTCATCGGACGGGAACAGGTGTTTCAACGCGATATGACTGTATATCTGACTGAACTGGTATGATTTAGTTATGAAGCCACCCAAAATATTTGCTTCCAATTTTGGGATTATAATTAGAATAACGAATTAATTAATCCTGACAAATTCTTATGGGAAAAAAAAAACAAACTTTGGCCAATTACTTTTAGAGACCATAAAAAAGCGAATTGTTATCTGGCGTCAACACAACTTGTAGGGGTTCAAATCTGACCTTATCTAATGTTTATTTTAGTTTTTTAAGTATATCAACCTTAATGCGTTAGCCAAGACCGAATAAAGTCATTTTTGACAAATGTATTTTTTAATCCACAGGCGTTTCTTTATATACTATTTAATCCATAGCTGGAGGGAATATGGGATTTCATACCTTTCTCAGGGGTATTAGTTCTAGACTGAACTCGCTTATTACAATTCCCAAGACAAACTGCTTATTCACTGTCCCGAAAGGACTTTTCCTTGATGCGTTGAATAGATTAATATTCATGTATAATTGTAAACAATGAATTGTTGAGTAAGAAAAATCAACTCTTTATAGTTTAATTAAATTTTCAATATTTGGTTCATTGAAAAGTCAGTTCTAAGTTTCCTTAGTTCAAAAACAGTGTTTCTACCGTTGTAAATTCAAACTGGAAAAATGTTAAGAACGATATCGTTCTGTGCTAAAATATTTTAATACCGCACCATCTTTATATTCACTTTACATGTGTTGGTTCAATTTATAACAGATTAAAAGCGTTTCACACTTTATGGAAATCTCGTCTAAGTCGTTCTATGCTTATTAAATGTGGGAAAAATGAAGAATCTTTATATGAATCTGAACCATAATTCATAAAGGCAATTATATCTACGTTATAAATAACAATCAAATGTATAAGCTTAATTGATCCGACATTATCATGGGGAATTACCTTAAAATAAAAGTGATAAATATGAATATTGCCCATAAAACAATAGCGCAAGGTCGACATAAAAGATTTGGTGCCATTTATCATAGAAAGAGCTAAAACACTTTACAGATGAATTAGCAGAAAACATGGTGGTTTCAAGTTAAATATTTAAATGTTTTTTCTGAGAAGTTAAAAACGTTAAAAATATATTATTCCGCAAGGAAAACTTAGATAGTCATCTGAATTCATTCTTATCTATTTAAATGTTTTTCTGAGAATTTAAAAACTTTAAAAGCATATTTTTCAACTATTAACACTTAGATAGTCATCTAAATTTATTTTTATCTATTTAATTATTTTTCCTCTAAGTTATAAACATAAAAAGCCTATTTTCCTACTATTAACACTTAAATAGTCATCTAAATTTATTTTTATCTATTTAGATGTTTTTCTGAGGAGTTAAAAATTTTTAAAGGCTATTTTTTTCCACTATTATTACTTAGATAGTTATCTAAATGTATTAATATCTATTTAAAAGTTTTTAACATCCAGGAAAAACATAAGTATATTTTCCAACTATTAAACTTAGATATTAATAAATTTTGATGACTATATATCTAAATTTTTTTTTTCTGAGAAGTTAAAAAAACTAAAAGCCTATTTTCCTCACTATTAACACTTAGAAATTCATCTAAATTTATTGTTATCCATTCAAATGTGTTTCTAAGAAGTTACAAAGTTTAAAAGCATATTTTCCATTATTAACACTTAGATAATAATAAATCTAGATGACTATCTATTTAAATTAAATGTTTTTTTGAGAAGTTAAAAACGTTAAAAGCACAGTTTTTCACTATTAACACTTAGATTGTCATAAATATCTATTATTATCTATTTAAAAACTTTTCCTGGAAAATGTTTTTCTAAGAAGTTTAAAGCATAAGAAATATATTGTTTCTGCTATTAACACTTAGATGGTCATTTAAATTCATTTAAAAAAACAAAACAATAAAATTTTGTTATTCACCCTTTTTGCAACTCCTTGAAATATTTTAGAGACCCAGCTAGTAATTATCAATTGATTTATACTTACATAATCGAGCGACCCACTCAAGGAGAACTTCTTCCCGGTTCGGATATCTCTCTCTTTTTTTTTTTTTCTTTTTTCAATCCGTCCTTATTTCATTCACTCAGCTCCGCTGATTATTGTATATTTTTTTTATTTCCCGCCTAAAGAAACGGGAACGCGCGCCGTGATTTGTTCACGTCTCCTCCAACCACACCCTCTTTTACTCATATTCAAATGTAAAAAGAGATTTGGAATCTTAAGTGCTCCTACCCAACCGCCCCGTGGACATGCCGGTACAAAAGATGCTGCCCCTCCTCTTCGCCTGACCTCATCGGGGTTGGTAGAGGAAACATGCCTGTCAAACGGACCTCATCGATCTCTTTGATCGCAAATCGAGCTAAGGCAATCACTCTTCTTCCGATAATCAAATCGATACAAGAGAAGTATTGATTAGGCTTCGATTTCAAATCTTTAAAACAGTTATTGATTAAGAGTGAACACAAAACGCTCAGATGATATAAAGTTATAAAACACTTGAAGCTATAAATGTACTTGACTACACTAAAAATCTATGTATGTATCTATCTATTTAGTTCTCTTATAAAGTGTTTATATATATATATATATCTACCGGTGAATCTATCTGAATTACAACCAATCTATCCACAAATCCATTCATAAATAACGCATAAACACATAAGCATTATACACATATAACTATGAGCCACGGTGGAGCTTTTATAGAAGCTCGGGCTCTGAGATCGTGTTACGCGAGTTCAAATCCCGGTCAAAACCATTTCATTTACCTTTAGCTGCCTCGAGCAGATGGGGCTCGTTAACTCGAGAGAGCAGCTGATCTAATGTAAAAAGCCCGGGTAAGAGCATGTAAAATGGCCTTGTGACAAACTTGGGTTGGTGCTCACCAAGTAAATATAATATAATATATATTGGTCAGGAAAGTGGAGCACTGGTAAAAGTTTGGGCTTTGGAATTGTAGTACGCAAGTTCAAATCCCATTCAAAACCTTTACATTCACATACTGCTGCCTCAGGCGAATAGGAGTCATTAAATCGGGAGAGCAACTCATCTAGGTGAATGGCAATACTTAAATCTAAAAATCCAAGGTATATGCAGGCTGTAAAAATGGCCATGTGCTAAACTCAGGTAGGTGCTCGATCAAGTAAATATCTTATATATATATATGATAATAGCAGCATATTGGGAGATGATTGCCACCTTAAGACTTGTCTCCTGCATCACATTTTCCCCATTGAGTCCTCACATATCATATATATATATATATATATATATATATACATAAAATCTATTTCCAAAATTCTTCCAAACGAAATTTATTTCTAAAACTTTTCTTTTGAGTATCTAACGAAGCGTATTATATAGAAAATCAGTATTGTACATGTGCAAATGTTAGTGATCTTGTGATTGTGTTGTTTGATTTTCTGAACAGCTCTAATTATAAACTTTTTTAAAAGATAAAATCTCTGTTTTCGTTTTCTGAAGAGTTGCAGGATTTGGGGTTTACACAAATACAACGATTCTATTTTTATATTATAGTATATAGAGAAAAATTCAGCAAATTATTACTTTATAAAATTTCAGCTACAGTGACTTGACTATTATTATTGCTACAATGCTGATACTACCATTCAGTTGGATTAGTGTTATTATAACTGCTATTATAACTACTCTTGCTGGGATATTAATTTAAAGTTTTTAAACTTTCTAGATTAATTTTCTTTACATTTTTCTAAGGATAAATTTATACTACGGAAAAAAGGCTTATAATAAAAAAGACTATATAATAAAAAAAGCGAGAATTTTTTTATATGCCGTTAAAAGGGACAACGTAAGAAAGCTGACTTTAAGTAACCGAAGGGCAGATGTTTCTAATCTTGATAACGGCCGGCATATCAAAGTTTGTATTTCCAATCAGAAACCCTTTAATTAAGTCGCTTACACGTAAATTAGCTGCATTTAATTCAAAAGACGACAAAATCCAATGTCGATTCAAACAACGCTGATAAACAACGTGTGACCCCCCTCCCCCATTTCCAACCTGACCATGTTTCACATCCCATATGGTCTTTCAATATACGCTTTCCATACCGAACGGTAATCATTAAGGACTCCATGGCAACGGTAAAAGAATACTTTTTGCTCAGGTGCTTATTAGAAACAGAGCCGATTGTCGCTGATAAGAAACGAGATATTCGCTTGCCCGCCAATTAATAATAATAATAATAATAATAATACGGTGATGAATGAGTAGATTGAAACGACGAGTTAATATAAAAACAATGACTTTTTATTATAAATAATGTAGAAATTGCAGTCATCAGTAATCTTTTGGTGCCGTTGTTATCTTCTACAGTGTGTCCAAAAAGTCACTTAAGAATTGATGAATTGGCCTTGGATTTCCAATGGCCCAAACCATGAATTTTTTTTTACTGATCCATTCAAATAAAAATGAGCTTCATCTGACAAAATCAACTCATACAGAAAATTGTATTCCGGTAAAAAATGGCGTTTTTCTTTGCATCCAAAAAGAAGTTAACTTATTTGGTACAGAGTGTAGCTTACGATTCCCTAAACACGGTTATGCATGTTAACAAGGTCCAAGCAAGTTATATTTTTGTTAACATTCAGAACTGTTTTTTAGGGGGCACTAAGCTACACTCTGAACCCACTAAAGTTAAATTCTCTTTGGGTGCTCGGGCTACGCCATTTTTTCCCGGACCTATTGGGGTCATTTCAAACAAGTTCTCGCATTTGAACAGCATATAGAAACTCTTGTTTAAAAATCTTCTGCCTTCAAGTGACTTTTTGGACATGTTGTATATTCACTATTTTTTTCTTTTCCATATTATATCTAGGACTGTGATAAAATGATTTTTTTTAAAAGATTAATCACAGTCTTGACAATTTTGCAATTTTATTATACCTTTATTTTTTTTATTTATTAGTAGGGCCGTTACAAAATATTTTTTATTTAAAAAGTATTCTTGTCTTATCCCTTGTCTTATAAATAGGGATGTGACAAGCATATTCTTTAATAAAAGAATATTATAACAAATCTATTTATAACAAGTAACTTTGAATACAATGTATTACGATAGAAGGTTAAAATAACGTAGTACCCAGAAGCAATATTTCTACTCTTTTGTTCTGAGTGGTTAATTATTTCGTTGACAACAATCTATTTTCTCAGTTTACGATAAAGCGTGCCTTAGAACTTTTTTCTCTTAATCATTAATGGCTTAGAAATTAAATATTTTTGGTTCCTTTTAAGATTCTAACGCAATGAAAACATTTATGAATGTTATGAATAACTAAATATAACATTCAGAAATCTACTAACCCCCCTTATAACTTCCGGGTATGTGTAAAATAGCGCAAATCGTATTGTTCAAACGGTGCATTTACAGCATCAATATTTTATAAGATAACATGTATTCGGAATCCTAATATGCAAGTTCGAATCCAATCGTTCCGATTGGCTTTTTATTTGGACTCTTCAGAAAGGTATGAATCTACACATTCACTCCGGCAATGGATTAATTAGTGCATAATGTGGTATTAAACACACTTGGCCAAATGGACTACACCCCCCCCAAAAAAATGGTGACTCTGTAGTTAAAAAGTAAGTTAGCCAATAATCTACGCCCAAATTGAATTTAGATGATGCAGTTTAAAAATTGCAGGCATGTATAAGAAACAAAAACCAGGCAACAATTATTTGTAGTTTTTGTTTCCCATAAGGGAAATAGATTTACTATAGCGTTTTATGTAAAAGTGAGAACCCACAAAAAAATCTTTGAATGATAATGAATTTTTTTCGATTGTTTTTGGATAATCTGATAGATTAACGTCTAAAAACATCGTATAATACAGAAAAAACCTTTTTTTTAAATGCTAAGAAAAAATATCATAAGGGTGGGGGCTAAGGTCGACAGGTCACCCCAAAAATCTTGTCACAAAGAAACAAAGTCAAATAAAACTTTTTCTGATTATAGATTTAATGTAGGAAACAACAGATCGAAATTAGTTTCTATAGTTAAACAGCAGACACTGAGGAGTCTTGATTACTTAACAAGTTCTTGAAAATAAAGTTCTTTAATTTGTGATTGTTTTGAAAGCACCATGTTAAATGAAGTATATTAGAAAAAAATAAGACTGTACCATGCCTATGCAAATTTAAGGTCGGAGCCATTTTTCATATGCCTATTATAGCTTTTTTCTGAAGAGCTCTACGTATATACAGTCTGTTTCTATTTTCTTATTTTTATTTTCTGTTTTGTTTAAAAGAAGTAACTTTTCAGTTTTTATAACTTTTATTATTTGAAAAAACACTTGTTGAAGGAAATACACACACACACAGTATATATATATATTGATCTAAGTAATAAGATTGTTTAAATTTATAGTTAGAGTGCTCAATATCAGTGATAGATCGTGTATATTAGTCAAGTGCAGACACCAAGTCAACAGCCTTCGGCTACTGTCAGTTATGTGGTCTGATGACTGCGCAGCGGAGAACTGACAGTTGCCAATCGTATTTTTGATAAATATATAGATATATATTTAATTGCTAGGTAAAAATAAGTTAAAAATAAATGCATTGTGAAAGTCTTCGTAATTAAAAATTTTGTATATTTGTTGCTTTATTCTTGATGATTGAATTTGTGAAATTTTATATTTTTTGTGACCATGGATGTATGTGTGCGGACATCAAATATAAAATTAAAAAAAAACAAATATTTACGGCCTTATAGAAGATATTAAATATATTTTTTTCTCTCGTTGGAATAATCAATTCATTTTTCTTAATATATATGTAGAAAGATAGATCGTATTACACGAGTTCAAATTCCAGTCAAGACAATTAATTTCACTTTAGCTCTCTCGGACAGATGGGACTCGTTAACTTGGGAGAGCAACTCATCTAGGTGAAGGGTAGCACCAAATGTAAAAAGCCCGATTAAGAGAACGCAAAAATGGTCTTGTGCCAAACGTGTGTTTGTGCTCATCAAGTAAATATTATATATATATATATATATATATATATATATATATATATATGAACGAGAGAGTGACACTTATTGAGTGTATGATCATTCACGTGTACGAGTGTCCGTTTTTGCACATGTATCACTTGGCTTGTATATCCGGATAGACATATACTTTTGTGTATGTGCGTTTGCTGTTTTGTGTGCGCGTGAAAGACTATGTGTGTTATCGTTTAACTTTTTCTATGTATATTTTCTTTTGGCGCACTTAAAAGCAATCGCGCTACGGCGTTGATTTTCGTAAGTAGTGAGACGTAATTTGCTCTAAAAGCAGTTTGATGTTTAAACACGCGACCGTTAACACAAACAGAAAATCCTGGGCCTCACGTCAATTAATCTCCTTTGCTAGGGTTTCAAAAACAGTCGAATCACCGAGATCAAAAACTCCCAAGAAATTAGAAAAAAAAACAAATAAATAAATAAAAGCTAAAAAAATAAAAATAAACGAGAAGTTTAAGTAAATTACAATCAAAAGTAAAATCACACCTTTGCTAAACTTCAAATAAAAATTATTATCGCGTTTTTCCATGTACCAAAATTAAAAATAAAAAAAAATATAAACGTTTTGATTTTAAATATGGTTGTGTTTTGATTTTTAAAGACTTGACTAAAATCCACGTGCAAAAGACTGAATTAATGAAATGCCTAAGAAACTTAGCCCACACACAGGCGGGCAAACAGACGTATAATTGATTTGTGTAATCATATATTCAATGGCAGCGAAGGTGGAGAATTTGTAAAAGCTTGGGCTCTGAAATCGTATTACGAGAGTTCTAGTCAGAGCCATTGTCTTAACCTTTAGTTGCCTCTGGCAGATGGGGCACGTTAATTTGGAAAGTAATTCATCTAAGTGAAAGACAAAACTTATTACAAAAAGCCCAGGTAATTAATGGGCACGTAAAAATGGCTTTGTCTTTAACCCTGGTTTGTACTTGACAATGTAAATGCAATTTAGTCAATGACGTTTGTTGACTATCCGGTTCACCGATAGCAAAAACTAACAGTTACCAAAAGCTTTTGTTTTTATGACTATATTTATCAATCACATATGCTTTTTCACCGTATTGAACCAACCAACCAACATATAAAATGAATCTGTAAATCCTTTGGGCAATGAAGGACTTATATATCGGCCCTGGTGACCTAAGGTTTAAAAAGACACACCGATATTTTGGATCGAATATCCCATTCTCAGAGAACGGCTTTGAGTGAGTACTTGGAAATTTTGATACGACAGGTTCCAAAGTTTAATACAAAATTCTAAACTACTTTTCAAATGTTCTATACGTGTATTCCTGCAAAAAGCTTTTTTCAATACATTGTATAAACATCTAAACCTTGATTAATTTTTACTTTAGTGACACTGTTTGTTTTTTTTTTTATTTAAAGGCTATAGATTTAAAATATTTTAAGTGCTATAGATATCAAATGAATCCAAAAATCTTAGAACAGGACCACTTGGTCTGGTGCGTAGGCAGTTGGTGGAATTTGAATCCTCGTCATTTTATTTTTGTTCATAATTTGACTAATACCCATAGGAAACATATGAATGCACATATTGTAATTCAAAAGCCTAAGTGTGGACAAAAAAGAACATTTATTAAAAAATGATAGTC
This sequence comes from Idiosepius hallami, assembly GCA_034780655.1. Taxonomy (NCBI): domain Eukaryota; kingdom Metazoa; phylum Mollusca; class Cephalopoda; family Idiosepiidae; genus Idiosepius; species Idiosepius hallami. Next base: position 11,602 of record JAUZSX010289837.1, read on the forward strand.
ATAGGCATTAAATGACTAAAAATGTTGATATGCCGTAAAATAAAAACCAAGCCAAAATCTAACATATAAAGAAAAAACACTTATACGACCCTTGCTGTGCTATTATGATTGTAAACAAAATCGTCCAGTATTTTAAAAAGGGCCTCATGTCTCAATCTATTCTTATTGAATTTACTTCTTGGGCTACAACATGTTAGCCATATTGTATTGATTTACAAAAAAAAAAATACAATACATATAAAAATGTAAATTTAGATAGAATTCTTATTCTATGTAAAATTAAATTTTACTATTTGATATATTTTTCAAAACAGAACGGGATGATTTGATATTCTGGTTTTAAAACATTTCTTTCGACAATAAGAACATAAAAAATATTCTCTATTTGACTTTTCTTGCTGTTTACATTGAATACTGTTATCTGGAATTGCAAATAATGTAGAGACGCCAAATACAATTTGTAGACGCATATTTCCTACCATGATACAAATTTTATCATCGCTGACATCCTGATATATTTCGAAACTTAGAAAAAGCCAACAATCACTTTATAAATGTCTACAATGTTTGGTGACATGTGTCTTATCGTTTTTATTCATTTTTTCTGTTTTTCTCTCCATCTTTTTTTTATTTCTTGCATTACATTAGAAAATAGATTCCTCAATAACAAGATGCATAGTGGTTTCTAAGTGCGAATATCAACAGTAAGTTTTTAGAAATTGTTGATTTATCTTTAGTCAAGATGATGTCGAGCCAATGACTTCCTTCTCCATCCTCAACTAACATTATTAGTTTCTTGATTTTTTTTTTTCCATTTTAGAATGTTGGTCGTCTATTTGCAACGACATATAAACAAGAACGATAAGCATTTACATAAAAATATCTATCATACTTTTGAGTATACAGTGTTCTTACGAAGTAGAGTCACGTGATCAGAAAGTAGTTAGATATTTTGTTCCAGGTTTTGATATATATATTAACTGGCTCTATAGAGTGGTAAAACACGATACAAGATATATTTTCTCCGTACGTGATCCTCTCCTAGAACGTCTCTGATTAGCTAGTTAGTTTTTTTGTTAAGTCAGTGTCTTTTTTTAAAGCCACTTTATTCCCTTAAGGGGCAGCAATGACAACATCTGTCATCGTTGCGGCTTCTGTAACTTTTTCTCTTTTTTACAGAATTCGGTTCTTAACCCTCATCTAACCTCCAACCTGGAGGGCAAGTACAGTGCCTGATATTCTTAATTGGTCACCCATCTTAGTACTGAAAAGGATATGCGTTGCTTAACTTCGGTGATATCGCTGGAACCAGTATCTTCAACATAACTTGACCGCTAAGTTCTAAATTATGATTTTAATGAATATTTTTCTAGTTTAAATTCTATTCAATGAAAAGCTTAACGGATTGCAACGTGTTTTATTTGTGTTGTAATATTTTTTTTTTTTTTTTTTTTGGTATTTTGAAAAAAAAATGTAAAAACGTAGCCTAAAAATATCATGGGAAATGATAAAAACTGATGTCAACGATTGTTATAGTGAATTACTTATTCACAGATTATTTTCCCCCACCATAAAAAAAAAAATATATATATATCTATGCAGAATTCAACATGGAAGATTAGCTTAAAATTGAAAAAAAAAAACGTCCAAATTTTTTTTATGGATGCTTTGAAGATAAAAGTAAAATAAATACTGAATATTAAATCTAAAAAAAAAAACTTGCACATTATTCAGATTTGTATAAAAACCTAAACGTACTGTTCATCAATACATAGGCTTTGTAGAATCTGTATCTCTATTGAAAAAAAAGTCCTCTGCATAAAAAAGATGACAATAAACATTTTGTTGATTACTTAAAATAGTTACAAAAAATCATATTATTTTGATTCTATTAAAGTAAAGTCATGCACATCCATAAATTTCTTACAAATATTTTATATTTTCGATTTTCTAGGAAAAACGTTCAAATAGAGCAAAATCTTCGGTATATTTTATTTCAAAACATACTGAACTTTAATAATCTGACCCCACCACGTCCCGCCAGCAAGAAAATAAATAAAAATGAATAAGAAACATTACCTTCATTGATAATAATTTACAAGTATGATTTACTAATGTCTATTATGTATTTGTTATTGTTTTTTTATTGGGTTTATTTTTAAAAGATATTGTGTATATTATTTCAGGTTGGGTTTTAAGCAAAATACACACAATTTAAAGATATAAAAAAAGTTAATGCATAGTAAAAAGTCTAAGGACAAACCAAAAATAGACAAAAAGCACGACAAATGAATAGGGTGGACACATGGCAAAAACTATACATACTCACTTAGGGTCGAATCAATTCTAAAATCATGCTTTGTATTTTTCTACTAACCAGGCAGGATATGACTTACCTGTAAGAATAAAAAGAGAAAAAAAATATTAAAAATCAATAATAAATAAATGTTCAAAATATGTTTTTTTTTTAATTGAAAAAAGAACAAAACAACAAAAAACAAACTTTTAAAACAATCATTAACTCAATTGAGTCTAGACATAGTTTTGGTTTGATTTATAACAGCATTTCAGCTTTCTTCCACTATTTAGCGTAGCAACCAAAATCAAATCAAAGAAAAAAATAAGCTAGGGTGCTTCACAAGCATGTGAAGCTTTTTGGAACACTGACCCCCAACATAAGATGGAAGGTCAGAAGGATCGAAGGGATCCTACAAAGTATATTAAAGGTAAAA
>JAUZSX010289848.1:0-14331 GCA_034780655.1 Idiosepius hallami
TTTCGACTGGGATTTGAACTCGCGTACTACGATTTCCGAGCCCGAGCTTTTACCAATGCTCCACCGTCGCTGCCCAAGAGTAAATACAATTATGCATGCAGAGAACCGCTATTCCTTTATGATGTCACTCATCATTGTAATACATAAGATATATTTCAAAAGAGAAATAATACATTATAATAAGAAGGCTTTGGGCAGATGGAAAGACATATTATGTTTGTAAGGCTTCGGACAGATTTGTTGCTATAGATATTACATTTGTAAGGCTTAAGACAGATGGACTGGCTATACTACTATAGGTTTTCCTAGGCAATATCTCTGTTCTTCATCTTATGTGGAAGCAATATGTTTCTTGTTGGATGCCTAGGATCTCCAAAAGAGGTTACTAGAAAATAGGAGACTGGCAGTTTTTAAAACTAGAAGTAAAGCAATTCATTACAATAATACGGTAAAATGACCTTTTCTACTATATTTCATTCAGGAAATGAGAAGTACAAGTACACGAAATGAAACATAACTAAGAAATGATAACATACAGGATTGGCACCATAATCCACCATATCCTTTACGACATTTGCATTTATGACCAGTTCTTGTCAAAATGCATTTTCCACCATTTTTACAAGGGTTGGGTTTACAGCCTGGTGAAGAAAATGAAGATATAAGCATTTAAATTTCAATATTTAGTTCAATCAATATGTCATGATTATTATATCTAAACTGACACCAGAAAAACATGTGGGGTTATCTAGGGTTATGTCATGATTATTACAACTAAAATAACACTAGAAAAACATGTGAGGTTATCTAGTGAGCTTGGGTTAGAATATAAAAATAACCAGATTAAATTATGAATTTGCTAGTTTTGACTGATAACAAAACACATCTATATTTGCTACAGCATTAAAAAAACATATTTTAAAGTTAAAAAAAATATGGCAGATGTTAACTTTAAGCGAACAGATAGCCTCTAACCCAGGGACGGGGTACAATTTTAGAGATGGCACTGTTACATCATAAACCACATGATTAAAATTTAAATTGATTGCATGTGTATAGTACAGTACATTTACAAAAGTTTTTTTTTAATAACCTAGACTTTCAATAATTTTTTTATGTTTTTTTGAAATTTTCTGTATTTCAATATGAAGACAAAAAAAATAGGAAAATATGTATGGAATGCATTCAATGGGAGTCTTGTGGCAAAAAAGACTAATTCTTTCATTGCATTATTAAATGTATTCGTGAACAGAATTTTTTTAAAGATTTGATTTTATCAACATTATTTTAAAAGTTTATTATATTATGTTCTGCTTTGCATTGTTTACAAATAAAATAGTTATTTGAAAAAAATTTTTTTTTAAGTTCTGTTTTGTTTACTTCTAAATTATTTATATATTATTTGTTAATATTCGGTAAAAAAAAAAAAGGAAAGAAAATGAAACTATTTAATCAATCATATTGATGTCTTAACATTCACCTTTAGCTACCTCGGGCAGATAGGGTTCATTAACTTGGGAGAGCAGCTCATCTAAGTGAAGTGTAACACCGAATGCAAAAAGCCCAGGTAAAAGCACGTAAATATGGCCTTGTGCCAAACTTGGGTTGTTGCTCACCAAGTAAATAAAATATTGACATCTTAACAATAATCTTAGTGCCATCTCTAAAATTGTCCCTAGTCAGTCATTAAGGATTAGAGGCTATCCATTTGCTTAAGCTTCTGCAAAAAATGATTTTCTATGATGTATGTTCAACTTCAATGTAAAATTCAATCCATTAATTGCCTTTCTCTAGTTTAAAAAAAATGTTTTTATGTTCTTTTACATTGACTCAATTAGTGATTTCAAACGCAAAGTTTGAACTAAAACAGGAATACCCACAGTATTGACACCACATTCCAGAGAATCCTTTACGGCATTTGCATCTGGAACCTGTTCTCGTATGAATGCATATTCCTCCATTTTTACATGGATTTGGTCGACATCCTATTTAAAAAATTCATTAATATTAGTTTCGAACTATATCTCCATCTTATGACTAATATATGAATATAGCTTTACAACATTTACACCAAACTATTTCTATTCGAAAATATTTTATTTCCTTCTTCTATTTTAAATAATCCTTATATTGAAATGTGGAGAGGGACTTCTTGACATCTCATCCCTGTTTTTACTGTTAGGGGGTTACGACAATCATTCATTACGACCATCATTGTGGGTCTTAAATTGTCGAATGCTTTGGTAGTAGATCTTAGCTACCCAGAAATGACATCAGGGTCCATTAGTCTCTAAGACTGTAGTAGGGGTGTCACTCCAACATATATGTTTCTTTAATAATATAATATAAAACTAAGCAATAGATTAAATATTTTACAAAGAATTCTCCATCTTTGCAATTAAGGATTATTGATAAAAAATCTGAAACAACAAATTAAAATAACACTACTTATTTTCACGATTAGTCAATAAAAATAATAAAGAGGACAGCTTCAAGTTCAATTCTTGTTTTTGGAGCAGCTTTTACATACTATTGCAAAACTTTTGGCCACAGTTATAGATAAATAAGATGTTTTTTACTTGATTGGTTAAATTGATTGGTTTTTATTTGATTGGTTAAAAAATATTGTAACAAATCCAAATGTGCTTTTTACCTTTTATGATAATACATTTTCGTCCTTTCAACACATAACCTTTCTTGCAGAAACATCGGCGTCTTCCATTTTTGATTTTACACTCACTGTTCTTTTGACAGGCTCTCAGTTTTATCAACTTCGTTTTGTTTCTTGAAATACAAATAATCTTACTGCGGCAATCTCCAGAAATGATTGACTCTTTCAACTTAAAGAAAATGTATGAGAAACATGATGTAACGTTATTGTCAAAAGAGGTTTTTTTCCATTTACATATTATCATTATCCTGATCATTAGCATCATGACCACCACCGCCACCACCGCCACAACTATTACTAATGTAGTCCTTATTTAACAACAACTACCGTAACAACACTCGACAGGCAGCAAGGGTGGAGCATTGGTTAAAGCTAGTGTTCTGGAATCATATTACACGAGTTTAAATCCCAGTCAAAACCATCGCATTTATCTTCATTTAGATGAAGGGTGACACTGAATTTAAAACTCTAGAGATATAATGAGCACGTAGAAATAGCCTTCTGCCTTTTTTGCTCAACAACAACAACAAAACTCTAATCTCACCACACCAATTAACCAGCCGATCTTCTCAGCTTAATTCCAAAATGTCTTTGAGACAGAATTACCCCATTGGGTGAAAACTGGGCATCTTGGTATTCCCTGACATGGTGAAGAGTGTTTTAAACTTCAGTAGGAATTATTTGAACTCAAATAGGGATGAAAAAAAGAGTTTTTACTCAAGAAACAGACAACAAATGCAACCACAACTTATGTATTATTCCTTCCTTTGTTTAATTATAAAATATCTTTTAATAGTTGTGGGCCATTATCATCCTGATTTTTTCCTTATTAATAGTTTACCAAGTTTGTTTTTTAATTCATGGTTATATTTGAACTAATAATCCACTATTTTTTTTATTGAAAGATAGCCTAATTTTTTTGTTTTGTTTATGTGATCAGATTGTTCTTGCTGATGTAAAGGTTAAGGTTTCAACTACCGTAAAATTTCAACAGGTTCTGCTAGTAAAAATTATTCTTAAAAACGATAGCTGGTCAGTTACTAAATTGATGCTCTTGCAATTGTTTTTATGAAATAATAAATGATTCAAACAAACCCAGAATTCCATTTTAAAGTTCAAGCCTTACAACATGACTTTTTCTTTTTAATTCTTAGTCTAAATTTTTAATTTGAATTACAAATATATTTTAGTTTCCGTATTTCAAGTTGCTCTCTTACTTGGCTAGCTCTTCACATTTCAATTGCCTCGAGATGTATATTATTACATTGGAGAACATTTTTTTACTTTTTGATTGTCTAGATTTCTACAATTGATTTAGGCTGGATCTGGAAATAGCATTGTTTCTTTCTATTAGGTCAGGTTCTTGATCTAAATTTATTTGAAAATAATTGGATTTTTTGCCAAAATCTATTACATTTTTGTTAATATCAGCTGATTTTTGTCAATTTGTATCATCATCCAGAACTCTTGGTTTGAATACTTCTTTTCATTAAAATAATCATTTTTAATCAAAATGATTATATAACATATCAGTTTACCTTCATAAACTAAAATGCTCGAAACATGCCTACTTGTGAATAAAAAACATAAAAAACAATGTGACCATAGCTTAAAAACTTGATCTGATTGAGCAAACCAAAGTAACTTTTAAATTCAATTCAGTGCATTAGATTTGTCCTAAATCATCTTTAAAAATGTAGAAAAATTAGTTGTTAACAACTATTATCTATTATAGTCAATCAAATATGTAAATATGTTTCACATAATTGCATGTTTTATCTGTGTTAGAATAGTCACTAACCTTCATATACATTCCCTTGTATAAGCAACCACATTGGTTGAGCCGAACACATTTTGATCCACTTAGAATAAACCCTCTTTTGCAGACGCAAGCTTCTCCAAGATCATTACACCGAGCAGTAGGATTCAAACAAGTTGGTTGACACTTGAAAGCATCAAATTGATACACTTGATGTTTGCCGCATTTTAAACCTGCAAAATATCCGAGACAGAAAACTAGAATATAGCTAAAACCTATACAAAAATAAATATTTTGGGTGAAACTAGAAATAAATCTTGACTGCTGATGATTAAAAAAAATCAAATTATGTATTTAATACTCTTGACTTTTATATTTATGGTAATGATTATTAAAGTTATTATTTTCTGTACTCTAAAAATGTAACTTTATGGATTAACCACTCAAGTAATTCACTGGCTTTCTATGTGTCTGACAAGAGAACCTTGTGAAGAAATAATTTAAAGGGTAGAAATATTGTAAAAATATTGAGGGAGAAAATTAAAACGTATTACTAAGTTTTGTGAAGCATCAATACTCAATTTCTCATGATTACATATCACTAAACTTTAGTGCTGAATCCGCATTAAGACATCAGCTGATTTTAAACAAGTAAGATCTTAAGGTTATATAAACAACAACACGATAGGAATCAAAGGGAAAGATGGACAGTTGAGGCTCAGAGAACTGACAACAGATTCACTGTCTCTCAGGTTATGAAGGGATCCGTCATAACATCAACGTACCAGACATAGAACCTTTGAGCCAACAGGAGGAGAGAGATAGAGAATTAAAACTATATGTTATCCTCTCTACAACTTGAAACTGCAGCTTGTGTCTGTGTTGGGTGTGCTTTTCCCAATAAATAAAACCTGCTGTTTTTCTTCCCTAATTTTATTGTTTTCCTTTTACTATATGTTTGTTTGGGAATTATTCACAAGAAATTGGGTGTCCAAATGCAGCTGCAGCAGTACAATATCAGCAGATCTGCCGATTTTTATCCAAAATTAACTGATCAATTATTTATTTGATAATTTAATGATTATATTGGGTTATGTTTAAAATTGAATTATAATCTGTGAATTTGAAGAAAAATAAAAAATAATTAAAAAAAACCTCATTAGCTATAAATTATCTCTTTTGACTCATGTCTCGGATGAAGTGGTTCACGTGTTCAAACTCAACTTGAGGTTTGAAAATTAACAACATTGCATGTCACTGATGAGATCCAACAAGATCAAAACATCTGTCTGACACTGTTATGAGTTCAGCATACTCTTTGCAATTGATATGTTGATTAGTAAAATTATCTCTAGTAAATATTTTCAAAAAGTATTCATTCAATCACTAATATGGTTTGAAAATCTAAGAATACAGTATTTTTTACAGTTGAACAATAAAATGACATGTTTTGTGGATGTATTGGTCGAATATATTTTCTAAGTATTACAGAGAAACAAAGGTTCTAAAATTCTTACCGCAACCAACTAAAGGTCTCCAGTTTACTCGGACGCCAATATATTCACATTCTCTTGCGAATCCTTCCATTGCATAACAAAAGACAGCATTAAGCTGTTTATCATTTGCATAACTACAAATGTCAAATTTACATGATGTAAAAAATTTATCAAACTCGCTCTTGCGCATGATTTTTCTGCATCTTTGGAAGACTGAGTGCTTCATTTTGTTGCACTTTTTAACCACAGAAGGAGCACAATTCACATTGACATCGGTAACATTACAACTACAATGATAGACAATGGCAAAGAAGTTATTTAGGCGGGTGAAAACATTTGAAAAATGGTTCGCTTTTTTCTAAGATACATTGCAATGGTATTTCATTTATATAAAGATATTAAATGCCAACTACCAGTAAAGTTTATGACCCCTCATAGCAATTAGTCATTTAAAAAGATATGTAGGAACTAGAATAATAGTAATGGACACAGCGTAAAACCCTCAAGTTTGTAGTTTATCGACAATATACATAAGTATATCTATATAATGCAATTTTAATAAAGGGAAGCTCATCGGGACAGTATTTAGGTAGTCAGACTTTGGTAATACATGAATTCAAATCCGCATTTACTTTCATACTTGCACTAATACCCTTGGCAACAACATTAATCCCAAAATTCCCTCCAGCTATGGATTAAATATTACATATGGTGTTACTAAAAAATTAATGTGTTGACAAAACAAAGTTTATCAAAAATGATTGTTCTCGGCATTAAAAGACCTATATAGTTGACATACTATTAAACAAAATTAGTAAATAAATAAATAACTTTAAAAAACTATGCTTTTATTTTCTAAAGGTCTCCAGGATTTAGGGTCTCATACAACCAAAACAATCTGATTTTTATAAATTTATAGATATGCACCACAGGACAATTTGAAAGAATTTATAACAAGAGTAAAAAGAAAAAAAGAAACCTTAAAAGGAAAAAATATCGGCAAATCTTGACTTTTTTTAGAAGGCAATGAACATTGACAACATTTTCTACTTACGACTGATACGGCCTGTCACTATCATCTCTGACTTCATAACTCTTTCCAATTAATGAATATTTATTACGTCTTTTTGATACATCGACACCATCTTTGGTCCGGAAATCATCTTGTTTGCCATTGCAGTCACCACAGATTCCTGTAAGTTTATTTCGAAATTCTTTTGGTACTGATACAGTAACTGTGTTTCTGCCATCGAATATAACAACTAATCCAAATTTAGTTGTTACTTTTATAGAAAATCCAGACAACTCCGCAGAAAATCCCATAAAATTGATTACCGGTAACGTAGTAAGTACTCCATTCACCTAAGAAAAAAAGTAAAGGTTTATCAACTATTACAAAATATTTGCATAAATATAAACCTAAATTCATAAGTAGTGTATCCTGACTGTGGGAGAATTAGGGAAGAAAAATGAGTGAATTAAAGATAGACATAATTCAGTTTCTGTATGCAAAGCAAAATGTATTTTATTGTAAATCATTTAACTACAACAGTAACTGATTATATTTTTAGGTCTGACTTTCAGTTTATCGAGAATTGATTTAAAGCTTCTCAACTCACAATTCATTTTGTAACCAAATTCCAAACAACTTAATATTTTCCTCTCAATCTTTTCTTGTTTTGTAATAAATTTTTTGTTCGGAGGTCAAGTGTTTTATTATCTCTTTTTTAACAGAACAAAAACTCTCTTTATATACATTTATACATAAAGCGCCATTCTTAGCCAAATAGCAGCCACAATGCAAAATGCGCTTTGCCGCCTTTTTCTCTTCAACATACTGGAGGCTTCTATCAATGAATATTTATATACATATAAAAATGTATGTAGAGACAGAGAGATGGATTGATTGATGTATATTTTAATGATAACTTTAAAAAATTCATCAACGTGTTTCTATCTCATATCAAAGAGCCCATAAGGACAACAGAAAAAAACAGAAAAAGCATTAAAATAATCTACATATATAGGCTGTGTTTGTGCATGAATGTATATCTATGTAATTATCTACCTATGTTTGTATATATGTAGATTTTGTATTTGTACTCTTGCTGAAATATCAATCACACTTTGTATATGTATGGTTGCTATCTGTTTGGTCTCAAAGATTGATATCAGACCTTAAAAAAATTCCCTAAAAACTTACTCAGACATGTTTTATATGAATAATAGAAGCATTGCCTGGCTTTGGATCAGCATTGGGGACTTGGTACATTTAATGCTTTATTTATACTAAATTCATTTATAATACTTTTTGATACTAAATTAATTTTTAGAACTTTGGAATAGTAAATTCGTTTCTAATACTTTATTATAGCAAACTCATTTTGAATGCTTCTTAATCATTCTTTTAAAAATAACTACTATGGTTTGATTTTCTGAAGAGGTCTACGAACAAGATAATTTTTATCAACTACTGTGGTTTCATTTGTCTCATACAACCATGACGATTTGATTTTTATATGCATATAGTTAGAGGAAGGTAAATCAATAAAGCAATTAATGTCAGATACTTACAAGCATATGAGGCCCTTGTAAAAGTCGAATCGTGACATTGACTAGTTTAATGTCAACCAATCGTGTATACGAGACACGTTTATTATGACCTCGGTGTTCATTTTTAACTTCCACTTCAAAGTATTGATTTCTTGTTGTACTTTTAGTCAGGGTGTACTTGCAAATTCCCATAAAGTGAATTAATTGTCCATCATATGTTGCATAATGAGGATCTCCATAAGCACGGCAGACACACTGAGTTTCTTCAAATAGAAAACCAATTAATATTAATTAGATCAGAATGATTTTTATGATTTTAGATATTCAGTTAGCTTATAAATGTTTTCCAATAGATTATTTTTCAATAAGACTAGATTTTAAAATTTTTCTTTTTCTTTTTTTCTACGGCATATCAAACTTTTAGGTCATTTACGATTCCAAAGTTTGCCTGCCTACCCACTAAGCCAAGTAGATTTCCTCTTTTAATTTCTGATATACTGTTTATTCATGCATTATATTTACTTGGTGAGCACCAACCCAAGTTTGGCACATGGCCATTTTTACGTGCTCTTACCGAGGCTTTTTACATTCGGTGTCACCTTTCACCTAGATTAGCTGCTCTCCCGAGTTAACGAGCCCCATCTGCCCGAGGCTGCTAAAGTGATAGTTTTTGGTTTTGACTGGGATTTGAACTCGCGTAATACGATTCCAGAACCCGAGCTTCTACCAATGTTTCACCGTCGCTGCCCACATATATATATATGGGTTTGGTGCCATTCATTATTACTTTTATCTATATTATTAGGACTTCTGCTCTCATCTTTATTGTCTGTCTAGGTTTATGAGATAAGTTTTAATTATAATGTTTCTTCAAATTATTCGGACTTCTACTCTCATCTTCATTGTTATCATTATCTCAACATTTCATCTGATGTGTCCTACTGTGCCATCTCAAATCCTTTTGGCCCTGCCAACTTGATTCTTTTAATGAAATTTGAGTCGACATTATCAGGTCTTACTCTGTTAGCATGGAATCGATTGACTTCAGGTTTAGATCATTTCTTTTATAATACGCATAATATAATCGTCTAAGTAATTGGTTCTTTTTAAGTGACTTTCCCTTGGGATTAGTAGGTTCAATTCTGATTGCGGGCAGAGTCGTCCTAGTAGTTGGTTTATACAAGTCCTAAGTAATATCAGCGGCGCAGCAACAGTTTTTACCGTGGCAATAGTTTTTGGTCTTAAGATTTGCGCCCCACCTCTAACCACTGATAAACACTTAACGTTCAAAATAACCAAAAAGCTCTAAAAATATTGATTTTAATGGAACTACAATCAAGGATCTAATTATATTCAACCTAAAATATCTATTTTTATTGAACTTATGATACAGTTGAAAATCCGTTTAAAAACAGCAACAATATGCACATGAAACAAAACAAAAAAATACTACTACAAACTTAAAAACTCATTTTGGTTATAACATTTTAGATTTTTTTCTTTTAGGTTTTTACTATTCTTTTTATTGTCTATCTCAAAATGCGGCCTGCTGGAATGTACCGCCCGGGGCGGACCGCCCTCTCTGTCCCTCCCTGGCTACGCCACCGAGGGACATTAATTTAGAGGTGATAGGTTTAATCCTGACTGCAGAAAAAAAAAACAGCTACATACTTAACGGAGCTTGACGCGAGCTGTCTAACCTAATGTAATAAATAAAGGTTGAAGTTTTCAATTTTGAAAAGGCTCTTCAGTTGAACACAAAGGTTCCTGGGTGCGATTAAGAGAAAAAAGAAAAGAAGGAAAATTAAAATTTTAAAAATAAGAGAAACAAAAAGAGATAAAAAAAAGGAGAAAAAGAAAAAAAAAAAGAAAAGAATTTTAAAAAAAATTAGAGAAAAAAAAAAAGGAAAAATAAAATTCAGATATTGCGAGTAAATCGCTGTCAATCCCATGAGGATTTAATCTTAATCCAATAAATTATGTCACTCAATTCGAAAAGATAAACAGAGTAAATAAATATTTACATAAGAGTTTCGATAACACACCCCACATGACTGCAAACCAAAAACCAAAAAAGTAAAAAAAAAACAAAACAAAACCCTTAAAATGAATCCGATAAATGTTTAAACCAAGAGAGAAATAAAAAAAGGATTTTATTTCTTTTGTGTAAAATGCAACTATTCTAAATAAATTCCAAACAGTGCCGTGCTTAGCCACATACCGGCCCTGACGCAAAATACACATTGCAGCACCTTTACCCCCCATAAAAAAGGCAAATTGCCCCCCTTCAACATACTAGAGCCTTCGACTATATACATACATATACAAATATATATAGAGAGAGAGGGAGATAGGCAGAAAGAGAGATGGATTGATAGATGTAGATTTCAATTGTGATAATGATGTTATAATTAATCCTAACAATTAATTATTTTGGTAATTTTTTTTTTTGCATTACACAATATCTGTGAATCCTAGGAGGTTTGAGGCCAGTAGGGAGCTTGCGCCCCTCTGCAACCGCTGAGTCTGCCGGGGCCCTAAGTATGGCCCTAATTCTAAGAAATTCTTAAAAAAGAAAATTTTAAAAAATCCTTTTTCCTCAAATCTTGATAACTCTTTGGCTTTAGAATTCACCTTTAGCTGCCTCGGGCAGATGAGGCTCGTTAACTCGGGACAGCATCTCATCTAGGTGAAGGATAACAGCAAATGCAAAAAGCCCGAGTAAGAGCACGTAAAAATGTTCTTGTGCCAAACTTGGGTTGGTGCTCACCAAGTAAATATAATATAAACATGTACATAACAGATATTATTCTACTTACCCTTTACCTAGTTGAGCTTGCTCTCCGGAGTTAACAAGCCCTATCTGCCTGAGGCAGCTAAAGGTAGATGCAATGGTTTTGATGGGATTTGAACTCACGTAATACGATTCCAGAATCCAACATTTTGCCACTTCTGAAATTGAATCCAATGGTTTTGACTGGGATTTGAACTCGTGTAATACGATTCCAGAGCCCAATCCATGTCATTGGAACAAGGCCATCCTTTGCCAAGGGGCTGTGTAGTGACTGCAGGTGCATCAGTCTCCCCATGTTAAAACACATCAAGCACAGAGACATCCTCCCGAAAGGGTCCACAGAGACCTATACGGAGGACAGTCATACTCGACCACGAGTGACCGCCAATGAACTAATGATTAAGTAGACAATATTTAAAAGAGAGAAGCAAAGCAAAGCGCCTTGTTTTTGTTGAGATGGTTCGGTTTCTTTCGTTTGTAACCAAAGTAGAAAAATCTTTTCTTGCACAATGTTCTTTTTTAGAATAGAAATAACAAAACAGCTGCGTTTTTTTTTTGATCGCACGTGCTACGAAAAGGAAATAAAAAAAAATCAAATGAAACATTAGTTTGGAAGGATTTTCTGGAACTTTCTGTAGGTGGGAGCTAATATATTTGTTTGTTTGTTTAGTTGGTTGGTGTTTAACAGCATATCAACCTTTTAGGTCATTTTAATGCCGAGAACAATTACTTTAGAAAAACGTTATTTTTATACACACATAGTTTTTTTTTTTTAAATAACACAAGTTGCACTATTTAATCCATAGCTGGAGGGAAGATGGGGATTCATACCTTTCTCAAGAGTATTGGATTCGAACCCGCATACTACGGTTCCGAAATCCAATTACCTAACCACTGGGCCACGTCGACCACCACTAATATATTTGTATTCAAATTTCGATAAAAAAATTTATTATCGATCCCTGTTATCGGTTGTAATAAATATTTACGTGTCTGACTGCCTAAGGAACGGACTCTATCAAACTATTTTGCCAATGTTCGGCCTGGGGATTTGAAGATTGATATATAAGGCGTTCAATCATGTGTATTTGTTACACATGATTGAACGCCTGGGTATTGCTTAGGATCCCCGCAGACCCGTAGATGCGTGGTTCCAAAAGCTCCCTCGGTGTTGCAAGGCTCTTTGGCTTTGCAGATCCTTTGTAATGCAAAAAATTAACACAGTAATTAATTAAGATTAACTAGAAAATCATTATCATACTTATATGTTGAAATATACATCTATCAATCAACCTGTCTGTCTGTCTGTCTCTCTGTCTTTCTCTCTCTAGGTATGTATAGAGTCTTTGATTAAAGCCCCTAGAATGTTGAGGGAAGTGCAAGTTACCTTTTTAGGGTAGAGGGGCCGCTAGGTGAATTCTGTGTCAGGGCTGCTACGTTGCTAAGCCTGGCACTAATCAGTGCCAGATTACCAGGCAGTTTTCTCTCAGTTTTTCTTCTTTTTTTTCCTTTTTTGCTTTTAATTTTTTTTTTACACTGGATTCAAGCTAGAATCCTATTTCTCCCTGACCAAAACCCTTCAGGGAAGTTACCAAGCTTTAATGGACAGACCTTTTAAAGACAATATTACCTTCTTCCTTTTTTTGTTGTTTATTTTTGGCATATTTTGGTGATTTTCTTTGGGTTTTTTTCTAGTAACCGAGTCAAACTATACTGGAAATTAATAATAAATAAATCAATGAATAAAGCCATTTTGGTAGATATTTTTTTCATTTTTATTTATCGTGAAAGGTGGGTGGGTCCTCATCCTTCGATTTCTAAATACTCTTATTAGTTTCCATTGCCAGTCAATCCCTCTCTCTCTCTCTCTCTCTCTCTCTCTCTCTCTGTGTTACTTTATACTCATCGCCATTTTATAGTCAAAATCGAAATAAAGGTATTTTTTCCCAAAAAATAAATAAATATATATCCCTAAATATTGCTAAAGGGGCAGCGACGGTGGAGCATTGGTAGAAGCTCAGGCTCTGAGATCGTGGTCAGCGAGTTCAAATTCCAGTCAAAACCATTACTTTCACTTTAGCAGCCTCGGGCAGATGGGGCTCGTAAACTCGGGAGAGCAGCGCATCTAGGTGAAGGGTAACATCGAATGTAAAAAGCCCGGGTAAGAGCACAGAAAATGGCCTTGTTCCAAACTTGGGTTGGTGCTCACCAAGTAAATATAATATCCACATCTAGGTAAAGGGTAACACCGAATGTAAAAAGCCCCGGTAAGAGCTCGTAAAAAATGGTCTTGTGCCAAAACTTGATTAATAGAAATTTTGTGTCAAACTTTGGTTTCTTCATGAAAGTGTGAAGTAATTTTTTTTTTATTTAATGCTTAGGAATAGATTATTTTCATGCTATAATGCGTTAAATATTTCTTAGGTTTGTCCACTCATAATAATCAATGTTTAACCACTACCCTCTAGATCAAGGATTGATAATCTAATGCCTGCGGGTAAGATTTATCTCGAGAAGGCATTTTGACCCACCCATCATAAGGGTTAAAAAAAAACTTTGTTTTTAACCCAAGAGACTATTCGTACAAATTAAACCTAAGGTCTGCTGTTATTTTCCTCTGATCCAGCCAACTGGATTTGAATAATACAACCGATAAAAACGCTATTATAAACCAATCATCACCTTTTCTGCTTTATTTAAAAAAAAACTGAGAGCCGATTTAACCGACCAACCGACAACAGACATTAGGCATGGTACCTTTCCAGGGGTATTAGTTTAATGAATCAAGTGGAACGACTGAGATTCGAACTCGCATGTCATATTACGATTTCAAAGTCCAACTTCTTATTGTTATGGTTAGATAATCACTACCAGAACATTATATACAAGGGACTGTGTCACCGGTCAGCGGCAGCACTGAAAAGAGACGTCCCTTTGGGGCTAACATGTAAATTTAACTGTCTCTATGTAAATATTCCTTGATAAACTTCCTTAACCTTTTATATTCCTACAGTATCTTTGTTATTCTATTATTTTCCTTCACGGAAACATTCTCTTT